>CM075018.1:21685910-21700910 GCA_037576675.1 Pangasius sanitwongsei
CAGAGAGCTCTTTGGATCTCACCATGGTGATACCTCTCACTTCAACAATTAAGAGCAAACCAAACTAAATGTCTGAGATTTAAATAAGGCAAGCCTCCTTCAAAATGCTCTGTAAAGATGTTCTAATAATTTGCCTCTGATGTGATTCACCTGTAGGTAATTTTAGCCATTTTAAGTACAAATAAATGTGGGGGTGTCCTTACTTTTTCCTCACACGAAATTTGTTTAGTTATATTACTTGAATCTCCCAATATTGTTAAAATGAAGATCCATGTCCAAATGTCCATATTTTAAACTATGTAAAAAAAAGTGTCCTAATTTTTTCACATGACTTTGACTTTGATATTTGTGAAAAATTAAGAAGCACTCTGAGGAATGCTGAGGAATTTGGGGAGTTTTGAAGGGATTTTAGTGTAATATGGCTTTGATGTTGTGCATCGGTATGTGATGACTAACACACACACACACACACACACACACACTGTCTCTGCAGGTGGACCTGGTGAATATCGGAGGGACAGACATTGTCGATGGCAATCATAAGCTGACTCTCGGGCTCATTTGGAGTATCATCTTACACTGGCAGGTGAGAACGTGCGCACACACACACACACACACACACACGCACACACACACACACACACACTCCCTTCACGGGGTGTTTGTCCTCAGCTGTATGTTTTCTGTTTATTGTATATTACATATTTGTCATTTTATATACGAGGATCATTATCACTACCCTGGGGTGTGTGTGTGTGTGTAGGTTAAAGACATCATGAGGGACGTGATGTCCAGTCTACAGCAGACGAACAGTGAGAAGACGTTGCTGAGTTGGGTCAGACACTGTACACGTGGCCGGAGTGACGTTAATGTGCTCAACTTCACCACGAGCTGGACAGACGGACTCGCCTTCAATGCCATCCTTCACCGCTTCAGGTAACACACACACACACACACACACACACACACACTTATACGTCTATGACCTGCGTTGTCTTCATGTATAGACTTCTTCAACATTTTTCTTCAGCTTTTTTGTCTTATCTCGTCTTGTTTTATCTCGTCTGTTCTCTCTTCTCTCTTCTCATCTTTTTTTCCATCTCTTTTCATCTCCTTGTTTCCTCCCTTTTCTCATCTTTTCTCCTGTCCAAATATCTTATCTCGTCTTGTCTCACTTTTCTTATGATATCTTGTCTTGATTCATCTCTCCTTGTCTTCTCTCATTGTCTTATGTCTTATATGTATATCGACTTGTCATTTCTCTTATTTCAAGCTTATTTTCTTGTCCTTTTCTTGTCTTTTATTTTTTCATTTTTTGTCTGTTTCATCTCTTCTTTTGTCTAAACATATTGTCTCATCTAGTCTCTCTTATCTTGTCTCTTCTCTCATCTTCTCATGTCCTCTTGTTTTTCTTCTTATGTAATTTCTACTTGTCTTTTCTCATCTCATCTTGTTCTTTATCTCATCTTTGTCCCCTTGTTTTTTTTCATCTCTTCTTGTTTCTTCTCGTCTTTTCTTGTTTCATGTCTTCTTGTCGTATCCATGTTTTGTATGTTCTTTTTTTCCTCTTGTCTTGTTTTGTATCTTTTGGCCTTGTCTTCCTCTGTTTTCCCTTATGTCTCATTTCTTGTTTTCTTTTTCACCCTTCCTTTTTTGATTTCTCATTTTTGCCTCATGTTTGTTTCTTTTTTGTCTCTTCTCCTTTTTCAGCTTGTCTTTTCTTTTGTTTTGTTTCTTCTCTTTTCTCTTCTTTTGTATGCATCTTGTCTGTTCTTGTCTTGTCCCTTTTTTTCTTCTCGTTTTGTCTCTCCTGGCCTTGTCTTTTCTCGTCGTCTTATTTTAAAAAAAAATTTTCTTCTCATTTAATTTCTACTTGTCATTTCTCATCTCTAGTTTTTTTCTTTTCTCATATCTGGTCTGTCTCTTCTTTTCTCTTCTCACCTCTCTTGTTTTACCTCATCTTTTTCCTTCTCTTGTCTCAATGTTTCATCTCCCCTTGTTTCTTCTTTTTTTTCTCTTCTTGTTTCTATATTTCTATTTTCTCCTTGTTATTCTCTTTTCTCCCCTCTAAACATCTCATGTCATCTCATTTCATCTCTTCTGTTTTGGTCTCGTTTCCATTTTTTAATTTTTTGCATTTCCTAATGTTCCTCATCATCTCTTTTTTTCTTTCCCTTCTTTTCTCACATCTCGTCTCATCTGTTTTCTCCTCCTCACTAATCTTACTTTTGTATCTCGTCTTGTCTCATCTCATCTCCGTCTCCTTTTATCTCCAGGCCTCATGCGTTCCGTTGGGATCAGATTATGGCTCTTTCTCCGGTTGAGAGACTTGAACATGCCTTCAACTTTGCCAAAGATGAGCTCAACATCGAGAAGCTGCTTGACCCTGAAGGTGAAAATCACGTACAGTCTCTGCATATAAACACACACCACATGCGACCGATCAGAGAGCTCTCACACACCAGCCGTACACACTTACACACTCCACCGAGTGTTTTTAACATCAGTATTTCACCGTGACTTTAATCTCTCACTGCAGCTCGCATAAATTAGCAAATGAAGATGTTTCTCATACATTGCTGTCTCTAGACGTGGCTGTGCAGCTGCCGGATAAGAAATCCATCATCATGTACGTGACGTCTCTGTTTGCTGTGCTGCCCAATGACGTCACCATGGACGACATCCGCGAAGTCGAGACCCTGCCCAGGAAGTATAAGGTGGAGGAGGGCCACCCTATTAGGACGCAGGTAAAGCACAGAAAACGCTAATCCGAGAAACGATTACAGGTTTCTAAATCACTTAGGCTTACACAGTGTTTAAATGCACTGATGAATGAACAGGACTGTGGAATATGTAGATTATTTAACATCAAGACTCGCCATGTAGGGAGGCTAGAATGACAAAAACAAACCCCTAAAACAGTACGCTACTATGAGTCATCGTTAAACAGCACACCAAAAGAGTCTTTCTTTTCACCAATAAAATTAGCAGATGAGTAAGTCGACTATTGCGTAGGTGTTTGGAACTCTCCAATATTAATCCAGGCCACCTGGAAGCCCCGCCCACTTCCCTTCGTCTCAGCTTTCATTTCTTGCTCTCGTTTTGAGTCGATTTTCCTGCTCAAAAATAAAAATGCGTCACCTTTGCGAGTGTAAATGGAGAATGTTTGGAGTTCATTAATATGAAATAAAATCTATCATTGTATGCTCAACTTAAAGCTAACATTAAAAAGGTATATAGCTAGCATGGGTTAACTGTATAAATTAGCAGTGCCACCCAAAAGCTGTGAACAAAAATAGACAAAAAGTGGCACATTTTCACCTGGAAAAAGAAAAAAATTTTGAAAATATGGACCTACAGCAAAGTGCAAAGTGCAAAATCTAATGTTACAAATAATTTTAATGGTAATGAGGATTAGAATGTGATTAAAAATGCTGTTAGCAGTCAGCGTAGATGTGTAGATGCCGAACCAGCTGTGTCAGAAACTGGAGTGTACAGGGTTTTACGGTAACCGCTATGTAACATCTACGTGAATTTTTATTTATTTATTTATTTATATATATTTTTTGGTAAATGTTTCTGCTTGTAAACTTTACTCGCTTGGACCATGCTTCACCACACAACACCATACAAGACCAGAGTCTTGCTAAAACAGTGCAACATGATACAAAATACACACGTCACGCCACGCCGAACCACCCGTATTGTCCTATGCATGTACTGTACTACTCAACACTTTCACATCGGCCAACAGACACGATGTGAATGTTATGTGGATTTCTAAATTAAAGTCATTTACTTAGCTGGGAGGAAGGGTGCACTTTAGGGTTACGGAGGCAGAGCGAGAACAAAGAGGACTTTGTAGCTCCTCACTGAGTAAAGTCAGTAACCTGTAAATGCCAAGTCTGGCTTAAAAAAAAAAAAAAAACGGTCGTGAACAGGCTCCCGAGTGGCGCAAGTGTTTACATTACATTACATTTACTCTATTCATTCAGCTGACGCTTTTATCCGAAGGGAGTTACAGCTGAGACACAATGCAAGCCCAGAGTGGAGCAGTTGAAGGATAAAGGCTGTGTTTAAGTGCTGAGTAGTGGCTGAGAGCCTTCCAAGTTTGAATTCAGACCTCTTGGGGTCCAATTTCATCTGTTTTTTTTTGGATATTAATCACTCAGTTTAATAAACACTGTTAAAGATTGCGAATCCCAATGGAGCCAAAGAGTGAAAAAAATGAGCAAATATGTCTTTTTCTGTAAAGCAACAAAGGCATTTCATTTTGGTTATTTTTTACCACAATTAATAATAATAATAATAATAATTTTATTTATACCACAGCGCTGTTCAGTTCTCGAATCTGATTGGTCAGAAGTTGTTAATTTTCTGAAACAGCAGCTCTGACAGTAGTTCCAGCTGTCAAGCAAATCACAGGTTTTTACTAATGCGCTCCTTCTAATACATTGTGGTTTCTATAGTAACAGCTCATTCACATGGACTATTGCAGCAGGCAATTCACATAATTTAAAAATAATAATAAAAAACGTATTTAAAAATGTTATTTTACAAAAATATATATATATATTATTATTATTATTATTATTATTATACATTATAATATATATTATTATTATTATTATAAATAATAATTTTTAAATTAATGAGCAAATCTTTAGCTACTCCTAGTCAGTTGTGTTAAAAATAATAATGAAAGTGTTTATTTTTTTTATATTTAAAAATAACATTTTTATTTCTTCAAAAAATGTCTTTAACACAGGAAAAAAGAAAACATAAAAATCTATAAAAATGTTTAACAATTTAATAATTTAAAAAATTAAATGCAAAAGATTTTAACATCACTTCAGCTTCTTCTTTACAATAGTGTTGCATTGGAAAAAAATAAAAATAATACATTTGTTTATTATTTGTAAAGAAATGTATAATGTATTTGTATTTTTATATCAAATTCTTTACAAAAATTTTTAAAAATGGGGGGAAAAAAGATGTTCAACATTTTTTTAAAATGTAAAAATCAAGTACAATGCATTAACATTGCATCAGCTGCTTGCAGTTAGTTCATAATTATTTAAAAATATTTTTTTCAATAATCTATGCTATTAACAATATCAGAAAAAAAAACATACTGGGACAATTCATCACAATATCGGTATTATGTCATCATATCAAACAGCTCTAGTTCAGAGGCTGCACTTTGACAGGAAAGGGTTGTCGGAGTGGTGTGAGGTGGTGTAAGCGGGACTCTGTGGTTAGACAACTGCCCCTGTGGTGTAGATAGTGACTCAGAAGCTACCCCTCCCACGTGCACGCTGTTCTCGCAGTTCACTCGCTTTTGCTCTTTTTCCGCTGGCGAGAATGAGTCATCATTTTCACTCTGTCCACCCGAGTGGAACCAAACACACACACAGAGCACATTTTGTTTGACTTCAGCTGCTTTGGTTTGGGTCTGTTCAACACACACACACACACACACACACATACACACACACACACTGTACAATTTTAGGGAAAGTTCTGGAAAGTCTTTGTGTATGCAGCCCACGCGGCCAATCAGCACTGAGTGCTCAGTATCACGCCTCTGATTAACTGACGGAGTGTGAGATCCATACATGGTGTGTTTGAATGTGTGTAAATGTGTGTGTGTGTGTGTGTGTGTGTGTGTGTGTGTGTGTGTGTGTGTGTGTGTGTGGAGAAAATCTGGATCTGCCATATGTTTGCCATTTAGGGGGTTATGCATTGCCAAACCTCAGCTATTTTAACCCAGTGTGTGTAGTTGTAGCCACACACACACACACAAGTTCTCAGGCTCATGTCTTATTTTAACTTTTAACTTTATTTTCTACGTGTGCATTCTTTCTCTCTCACACACACACACAAACACACACAATCAATTTCTGCTTCTTGTTTTCCTGTTTTTTCTCCCTCTCTTTCTCCCTCTCTATCTCTCACTCACACACACACACACATTATGTAGCCTGAACGTGTGGGTTTATGCTCAGAATGCCAGTGCATATTTTGACTCGGTGACCTTTCCTCCCTGGTGAAGGTCATTCTGCATAGGTCTGCACTAAACAACACGGCTTTATTTAAAGATGTGAATCGGAACGATTATTAGCACTTTCACATTGCTGGTGGAGTTTTTGGGTTTTGTGTGTGTGTTTGTGTGTGTTTGTGTGTGTTTGTGTGTGTTTGTGTGTGTTTGTTTGTGTGTGTTTGTGTGTGTTTGTGTGTGTTTGTGTGTGGTAGATAAATAAACTCTTGACTAAAGTATTCTCTGTAAAAACCAGCATTAACAAAAACAATTCATTCAAATGGTTACAATCCAACTCAGATATGGAAACCAAATATCCGAGTTTATTAAAACACATGAAACTCATGTGAATAAAAAAGTGATATATGGAGAATATTGTAATTAATTTAATGTAATTAATTCAAATATATATAATTGAGCACCTTCTCTGTCATTTATTATTTATTATTCATACTACAAAACTCCATCAGCTTGCAAATTGGCTTTATTATTATTATTATTATTATTATTGTTAATTTTACTTCCGCCTTGTTTACCACTTAGCATTTTGAACATTTATTATTATGGCCTCATTTATTCTTGTTTTTTTTTCTTTTTTTGTGGTTACTTTGATCCAGTTTATTGTTATTTTTATGTTAATTTAATTGTTTATTGCAATTTTTGTAACTTATTTTTTTAGTTAGTTAGGTTTTTTGTTCTGTTTTTGTTTTTGTTTGTTACTTTTTATTTTATTTTTTTATTTTTATATATTCTTGTTATTTTGTGTGGGTAATTTCACATAATTTCTTGTTACTTTTTTGTTGCTTTTTGTTGTTGCATATTATTTAATGTCGCTTATTTATTTATTTTTATTTTGTTTTGATTTTAGTTTTTTTTAGTTGGTTTTACTTTTTTTTTTGTTGCACTTAATTTCAAAAAGTAATTGCACCTCATCTATCGTTACTCTTGTTGTTGCATATATTTTTTGTAGCTTATTTTGTTTTGCTTTTATTTTTATTTAGATTTTGTTATTTTGTTTTTAATTTGATTTCAACAACAAAATTATGAATGGTAGTTTTGTGGTATAAATGGTGAATTAAAGAACAAGGTGATGTATTATTATGATAAAAGTGACTTATGTTTTATATAATCTGCATTTTTTAAAATTCCTTTTCATATTAAAAAGTAAGTTTTTACCAAATGCATATTTGTCGACGTTTTGTCGACTATCTCCTCTCATAAATAACACTTTGTTGTTTAGTTTAGCCGTGGACTCGGTCCCCACAGCAGCTGTGTACACTCCAGCCTAGGTGTTAAAACTCTCAAACTAGTAAGTGGGAATTTCAGTGGGAATTTAAGCCTCGTAGCTTTGGATCATCGATGTAGTCTCTATTTTAAGGTTGCAGCTGCTTTCCCATTGAGCTCACGTCTGCATGTTATCTAACATTAACATTAGTATTTTCCAGAATTCTTGGGTGCGGTGTTGTGTTTTCTGCCATTTAGTAGGGCGCAGTATGGGTGTGTCTTCCTCAGACAACACCTTTCTTTATAATGAAACACACTGGTATTTATACCATGAAGAAAAACCGGCATCTGTTGCATTTACGCAATCACATACACACACTTTCTCTTGACATTTCCATGCTGATATTTAGTCTGGTTTGGAAATGTCAGGTGGTTTATGGGTATATGTGCTTGTAAATGTGGATATTTATTTGAATTTTTTTTTTTGGAAAAAGTATACAGCTTAAGAAGTTAATAATGCATGCTAGTTGCAGTGCAGTGACTAGACCAACAAGGACCAACACCTAACCAGCATACACCACATAAAACCAGCACGGCATTAGACACGCTAGATAAATCCACCCACCATAGACTCCTTTTCCAAAAAAAGTTCTCAATTTGTTTCTTTCTGTATAAACCCCCTTGTTCTTGATTGTCGATTTGCTCCATCTTCTTGTCCACCTCTCCTGCAGGGATTGGCTGGAGCACCGGAGGAGGTGGTCAGACCACAGGCCGAGACCTCGACTATGGACAGGGAGATCGATTTGGAAGGAGGGACCGAGATGGATCTGGACTCCTACCAGGTCACACTGGAGGAGGTGCTCACATGGCTGTTGTCGGCTGAGGACGCGTTGCAAATCCAGGACGAGGTTTCTGATGACGTGGAGGAAGTTAAGGATCAGTTCCATACGCATGAGGTACTGCAGCTACAGTTCTATTCCAAACATTAAGTAATGTAAAAATGTATATTGCAAATTAAGTATCAGATCACTATTAAGGATGCTGTAGATTTGCACCTGCAGCTGCTGTAATCATAAAGCCTGTCTTATGCTCATCCCAGGACTCATCCTAGAAAAGAAGGTCCTTTCAAGACACTTAGTACTGTTTGTATTTTCTCTTCTACACCTGTATACTGTAATGATTTATAACCCCACTATCCGACGGGTTCCCTTTGCAGTCTGGTTTCTCTCAAGGTTTTCCTTGCCCCAGTTGCCTCTGGCTTGCCATTTACCACTAAACACAATTATTCCGGCAATCCCAAGAATCTGAATGAAAGAGCCAAGCTTGTGAAGAGAGGAGAGGTCACTTTGTCACTCTTCAGACTGTAAACACCTCCTATCTTCTCAGAAAGGAATGTGTAGGCTCCTTCCTCCTCTCAGAGTACACGGTCACAACATGCAAGGAATGTCAGGAATTCCATGGAGCGAGCCGGCTCCAAACCCTGAAGAGGTTGATGGATGTAGGGGCTGGGAGGGTGTGAAAGGTGTTCTGATAGTGGGGTTGTAATGAGGTAGGGGGAAGGTTTACATTCCTAATGCTAAAGGCTAATGTGACAAAAGCATGTCAAATAAACAGAGATGTGCCAGTCCTCTCAGGAATGGGCTTTTCTCGAGTGCTAGAGGTGGATGGTTTGGAACGTCACTTTCCCATTCTGGTGCTTTTTTAACTTTTTAAGAACCTCTGGAAATATGTGTTTGTTTTCCATTGACCATTGGTCCGGTACCAAATATTGTATGGTTTTTGGTATCTGATCATCTGTGCTTTGCCCCAAGTGTTCAGCATTTTTGGTAAAGTGTGAAAGCTCTTTTCAAACCCATGACTGGTCTAGAAAACCAATCCCTGGTCCTCTTGGAAGGTCTGGGAATCACTTCAACTGAACCGTGGTGTGGTCTGCATCAGGTCTGGAACCTATCTGCTGCTTGTCATACTGCTTTCTGTTTCTAGTCTGGTGATGGGTGGTGGTGGGGAAAGGGTTGTTTTGGTCAGTGGAGGCAACGGCATGCCTTATCAATATACCAGACTTTCTTGGCCCTGGTATGTGAATGCTTGCACTTAGAATATCGCAAAAAACACACATCTTGTTTTAGCCTGCATCGGTAATAAAAACCTTCTTATACGAGATCGGCTCCTCGTTTGCAGGTTTTTTTGTCATCCAAAATGTGGTGTTCTTCACGGCTTGGGCCTTGGTACTGCTGGAAAATAATACAAAAGAGCAAGTGGATGAATCTACTGTCTACCATTTTATAAACCTGAATGCACAAAAGGATTGTTTGGAAGCATTTCTGACTGAAAATTAACAAAATGAAGGTTTGGAATGATGAGGAGATACCGAAAGTGCTGTTATTGCATTGTTGCTCAGGTTAGTGAGGATAAACTGCTACTATAGCCTGAAGTTCTGTTTCTGTTTGAGTCAGACCTGGTTTCTGGTTTTGTAATGGAAAAAATGGACTGGTTTATTTAGCTCTTTGCCAGTTTGAGAAACAACATGTCAACATAATGATGGATAAAATGAATACATCATTTCATCATCTCAGTCCAAAGTGGGTTAAGTGGTTTTGTTCCATTGCCTGTTGAGCCTCTCTCATGGCACTTTCACACCTATTAGTCTGTTTCCTGACTCTGAATCAGAGCAAAACTGATATGTTTGATTTGCTATTTGATTTGGTTTGGTTTCACGTTGCATGTAATTAAATGTACCAAAAAAGCAAAACTTAGGCTGAGAGGCATGTAGGGCTGAAACCACCCTCTTCAAACTTTTTCATTCACTGGTCAGAAATACAGTTCACTTGGAAGCAGATTAAAGCCACGTCGCTCAGATGTTTTGGTCCACAACCGAGTGTGTTTGTTGTGTTCTCACGTCCCTGCTGGGGTTCCACACCAGGGGTCCATTCAAACGGACTGAACACTGCGTATGTGAAAGAACTCGTAGTGTCATGTCTGCATTTTGTTCACTGTGGAAAAACAATTTTTAAAAAATTACCTGTCATATGAAACGTTAGTGCTTGAGGAACTGAAAGCCTTTAGTTCTGGAAGTAGCCAAGTTTCTGGTACCTGGTGCACCATATGCTTCTCTCACACAGTTCTTTTACAAACACACAAATAAACAGCAAACAACTTTACACAGTTAATGAAGGGGATGGAAAGGTTTTTCTTTTGAATCCCTCTTCCTACAAGACATTTTTTCCGTCCTCGTATTCTCTGTCTCTCTCTCTCTCTCTCTCTCTTTCTTTCTATGTGTGTGTGTTATCTGTCACGTTCGGCTGCCTCCCAGTGATCTGCCCTCACCGTGTTTTGTTCTGAGGTTGCCATGGCTGTTCTGGGGTGAAGTGACCCAGAGCGCACCTACAGGCACTGAACATGAGCACTTAAGCGCTCAAGCACTCCAGATAAAGCAGCTGGGTCGGTTTTCTCAGAAGACAAGCACAGCGGGGCTATTTTAAATTTAGAACTGTGCATCTAAATCCCCTAATTAACAGAGCCTGAAAGTTAGAAGTGATGCTTTGACTGAAAGGAGAATTCACAGAAGTCTAATCAATCTACACAATAGATTTATTGTGTTATAATCTACACAGATTCTTTTTTTTTTTTTTAGTTGAGAAAACGTGACCTGCAACAACCTGACGCTTTTTTCCCCAGTTTGATTCAAGGTTCGTTTTCAAGGGTCACAAGTGCTGATGTAATATTATTGGTATTTTTGTAACACACTATAAATTTTATTCATTTATTGTCCTTAATTCCTAAGAGATATACATCACCTCAAAATGTGAATGTGTCAGAGCCTGACACAATGGCCCAATAGCAGAGGATCCTGTCTGATCTTGCTCATGACTGGAATAATTTGTGTTAAATTTTTCATTAACGAAATATTTTCGGCCACAGTTGTAATGCGAAATGGGAAGTCAGAACTCGGAAGTACCTCATTTTCAACAAAGTGGGCAAAACCCTGTTTAGTTAGAAACAATGTAGCTAGCTAACTGTGATGAGTGAGGTGTATTTACCTCCTTAAAACAGTGACGTGTTTGCTACTTTGCTATGAAGTGCTACAGTGTTTACTGTTGATGCTGTAAGGAGCCATGTTGCGTTGACGTCACTTGCTGAACTTGGGGTTAAGGAGACCTTCCTGACTTAGGGTAGGAATTCTGAGTTGAGGAGGCTTTTTTCCCCGAGTCACAGGTCTAGAAATTCCGATTTACAAATTATTGTATGTTAATAGCATGTGTATTTCCATACTTTCTACCCCATAACTCTCATTTTTGTCCATTTTCGGCTGTAGGTTATCAATTGCCAAGGTTTCTGTGGACACTTTCTTCAGTCTCCTGCAACATTAGATCCTGTCAGGACTCAGGACTGGAATTTGGTGCCTCGATATCAAAGATCTGAAAGCAGTATTGTGTTCATACACTGTGTTCTGTGATAGTGATCATCAAGCTGCTTTTCTGTCTGGCGCTGATGGTATCTTTAAGCTCAGGCTTTTAGTGGAGATTGAATAGAGAGTCTTGGGTGGAAGTTTTACACCAGGCTAGGAAGGAGCTTACGGCCACGACATTCACTTTGTTCCTTTATTATTCGATATCAGAATCCTCTACAGATCTTCTGAAGATATCTGTAACCTGAATGAAAAAGAACACTGAGTGTGTGTCTGAATGTGAAAAATTCTATAAATTCAGTCATATATGTATAGATGTGGGCAAATCTGTGGTAGTTTTATGGAGAAATCTGCAGGGATTTGGACATAAATTACAGTTCCTGATTTAATGACGACCACGTGTGACACTTTAACAGCTCTCTGAATTACATGTCGGAACATTAAATAATACCGTAGTCTCTCTACATCTAGTTACAGAAGCATCCTGAAGTGTTTTATATAACAGTTTGCCAACAAAGACACATTTTCATTTATTAATGAATGAAAACTTGTGCTTTTTATCCATTTATAGTTGCATTTAATGTTGTTGGCTCCTGTTATCACTTTTCACACATTTCATGTCACCATCATGTCTCTCTTTTTTTCGCTCGCCATATTACTGAGAAACTGCACGGCGTAAACTTCTTCCTCTGCTATGAAGACTTTCCTGTGGCGGAAAAATAACTGACACTTATAAAGCGCTCGCACTGGAGACTCCTTCTGAGCAAATGTTAAATAAGCATCTCTTTACGGAAAGCACGTTTTTTTTTTAACTTTTTTAAACAAATTGTTTTTTTTGGTTTTTTTTCCCAGGCGTTCATGATGGAGCTGACAGCGCACCAGAGCAGTGTGGGTAATGTGCTGCAGGTGGGAAACCAGCTGATTGCACAAGGAAACCTAAGCGAGGAAGAAGAAGATGAGATCCGAGAGCAGATGACTCTGCTGAACTCGCGCTGGGAGACCCTTCGTGTGAACAGCATGGACCGCCAGGCCAGGTATATATACATATATACACACATATACACACACACACACACACATACACACACACACACACACACACACACACACACACTATTATATGCTATTATATGTATCTACATCTGTTTTGTGCTCCAAATATCTGTACCTGTATCTTGGAAGTGGGTGTGGCCTAAACCAAACATGCACAATGAACATAGAAGTAATGTTCAAAGTGAATTGGAAGCAACTTAACTAGAAGATTTGGGATTTTTCTTGTGTCACTGGAAATAAATCGGATCAACCTGCATAGTAATACAATAAATGTTACCGTGGTTAAATAAACCAAACGAATCACTGAATCTGAATCATTGAATCACTGAATCAGTCAGGCGCTGTTTAAAACTGATTACATTATACTGCTTTGATTATTGTTTCAGACTTCATGAAGTTCTCATGGACCTCCAGCATCAGCAGCTCCAGCAGCTCTCTGATTGGCTGAAGGAGACAGAGGGGCGGATCCGTAAAATGGAGACCGAGCCGATGGCGGGAGACATGCCGGGATACCTGGCTCAGATCGAGCAGCACAGAGTAAGCAAGCGTTCTATCGGATACTTTGTGATAGCTGGACCTCACAAGCTTATTAACAGTGTATCCGGATTATTTGCACATTCTTAGTCACAAGTTAGCTTAGCATTTTTAGCTTTTACTGTTAAACAGGTCATTGTTCCACATGTGCTAGACATTAGAGGCATAAAGACAGAGGAGCCTTTAAAAAGTATCTTATGGTTTAGTTTTTTTATTGAGGGCTGAGTACCTCAGACCTGGTGAACACAAAAACACTTTTTTTGGGCATGCGAGAGTAGAGAGAGATGTTCTGTTGGAAGTGCAGAATGTAGCACTGAAGTGGAAGTGCAGCTAATAAAGCTTGTTCTCGAACACTTAAGCACCCTTTGACCTCTCCTCCTTGCTTGACCGTGACCGTTATGTTTGTGTTTTTGGGTCAGGCTCTACAGAGCGACCTGGAGGCCGAGCAGGTCAAGGTGAACTCTTTGACTCACATGGTCGTGGTGGTGGACGAGAACAGTGGGGAAAGCGCCACTGCCGCTCTGGAGGACCAACTTCAGGTACGGACACATCACCAGTTTACGTTTCGCGTCGCAAGTTTGCGTTTTCACACTCCACAAAACACGTGAGGCAGGAATTCTGCATCAGTAACACTAGTACCTACATGAAATGTCGTTAGTGTAGCATAAAACTGATGTTCAAAGAACCAGTTATTATCATATTATTATTAACATGACATTATACCACAGTGCTGTTGAATTCTTGATTTCTCGATTCTGATTGGTCAGAATGTGACGATTCATTTCTATAACAGCAGCTCTGACAGTAGTTCCAGCTGCAAGGCAAATCCCAGGTTTATATTATATTAATGTGCTCATTCTAGTACATTATAGTTGCTATAGTAACAGCTCATTCACAGGGATATATGGCAGATAACCCACATTTACCATTTATGGAAGGAGTCTCCAGTGTCAGAGCTTTGTTAACAGAGGTAAAGCTGTAACTTTACGTTTTCCAACAAGGGAAAGAGAGAGAAAGAAACAGAGATGGAGAAAAGAGAATATAACGTAAGTGATAACAGGAACTAACTTGTCTCGTAGACGTATGACAACTTTAAATGTAGCTGTAAACGGATAAAAAAAAGTGCAACCTGTCATTGTTTAATAAATCAGAAATTGTTGTCGTTGAATTGGTGTGGTGTAAGATGTTATGGGAAAATGATCAACTTTGTGGTGACTCCCATGATTATTTTTCTCTAACAGCCCACCACCAAGTGTTTTTTTTTTTCTTCTTCCTTTCCTGTTTTTGTAAATGGCTCGTTAAATATTGTGCGTATAATGACTTGAAGAGTCCGGTAGTTGGCTAGGAGGAGGCATTTTATACTCTCACTTTCTTTGTAACCTCATTTGTAATGACACAGCGCTCACAGAGTGTTTTATAGCACTGTCTGTGCTGTCGTTTGCGCTGTGGCCTGTAATGACACACGGCGCTCTTTGAACCTTAATGCCTGTGTTTGTCTGCTGAAGCTCACAGAGGATTACAGCCTTAAGAGCTGACGGGTGAAAAAGCACCTGCCCACTTACCAGGCTCAAAGGATGTGCTTTATCTTTGAGCTGACGCTAAGCAGAAATGTTCCTGGAGAGTGAACATGTGGTGGAGTGTGGAGTATAAAGTCTGGATGGTGGCTTGGGTATCAGAAAACACTTGATCTGCCACTAGATGCATGTATGATGATTGCTCTCGGTGCTGTGGAGCGTCTGACTTT
>CM075018.1:21705910-21760668 GCA_037576675.1 Pangasius sanitwongsei
AACAGCTCGGCCATAAATAACCTGTTTTCCCCTCCTCTGTCTCACTCTACTGTGTCTTATGCTTTTCTCCACCTTTTCACTGCTTCACCAATGATTTATGTGGCACATAATTGAAACAAACAAGTGGAAAAGGAACAAGGGGGGGGGGAAAAAAGAAAGATGTCAGAGAGCAAGAGAGTGGAAAAAGAGCAAGAGGAAAACAGAGAGAGCAACAGAGAGGGAGGTCATGAGAGGGATGTCTAATGAAAGTCCTTTTTTTAATTAAAGTTGTTTTGGGATACATCCAGGACTTCCAGTATCTCCAGAGCTCTTTTTTTCCTTTTTCTGTTCTCCCATACCACAGAAATAAAGTGTTTATTTGATGTGTACACAAGTCTGATAATGATGTTAACATTATGCTTTTGTCAACTTTGTGAAAATTAGGTAGAATGGGAACAGGAAAAACATCATTGATGCGGTAGTGTGAGGTGGTTATTCCCCTCATACTGCAGCAGTTTGCAAACAGTTCATTTTTTTTTTTTTTTTTTTTGAACGAATGACACAACTTACAGTAGTTCCCGTGATCACTTATTTATTTTGTACCTGTAACAATCCTTCTTTCCATTGAAACCAGCGTGTGAACAGAATGTTCTCATACGAAGGGGAGAAAACTGTCACACACACTAATAGTCAGGGAGTGTATGAGTCTACGTAGTTGAACAAAACTATACAGGTACCTGACGTAGTTGTCTTTTAGACTGCGATTTCCAGCGGTCTTTAAAATCTTGGCCGAATACTATAGCAGACCGTGCGATAACACGTCATGTCGGATTATACGATGAAGACCCTGGACCTATGATGAAATAAAATGTCTACATTCTGCCATGCTGGGGGAACAGCTACACACCTCAGCCGGCTTTAAACATTATGTGTACAACCGAGTGACTGTGAATTTCGCAAATATATGTATTGGCCACCCCAACGCACACACATACCAAACACACACACACACACACACACACACACACCTTCAAACAAAACACTAGTTGCCAAACCTAACAAATTCACACACATTCTCAGACAAAAAAACAAAACAAAAAGACAAACACTGACACCCCCACTCGGCCAAATGTATCATTACACTCACAAGCCTGTGTATTCTTACATGATTTCTGACACATTCTCTCGATTTTCTTTCTTTTGCTTTAATATATTCTTCTCTTGTTTTTCTCTCAGCTCTGAACAGACTACAGCAGATTGAGAAAAGCGCTGATGTTCGGGCCAAACTCGAGTCTAGACTTTCAACTCTCACTGCTGATGTCCTAGACATGCCCTCCACTGAGAAGGCTGTGGACAAAGCTCAGGTGTGTGTGTGTGTGTGTGTGTGTGTGTGTGTGTGTGTGTGTGAGTTTTATATATATATATATATAACATCTGTTTTTCCATTTTGTTGTGTTTTTTTTTTCTTCTGGATGACAACCATTACTAGTTTTTATGTATTAAAGAACAACATGTATACTTTTTATCCATTTATAGTTACATATAGTTACATTGAAGGGCAGATGTCTGAAACAACAAGTTAATTCCTGTTTTTCAGTGAAGGTATAAACAGTCTCTCCCTCACCAGCCTTCCCCCCCCCCCCCCCCTTCTAGAAGATAATAATAATTAAAAAAAAAAAACACTGCTTGTCATGTTACTGAAAAAAAATGCAAAAAGCGTAAACTTACTTGTCCTGAACATTTATCAGAAGTTACAGATTTACCTCAGAGTATTACAAAGCACTGGCACTGGAGACTCCTTCCAAAAATGTTTAATAAACGTCTCCTTGCAGAAAAATTGACCATCTCAACAGTTACACACACTTTTAAATCCATTTTTAAATATGGATAGGTAATTAATCTTCACTTTCTGACCAATCAGATTCAAGAATTCAAAAGGTATAATTCTTTAAAATAATAAAATAATAAATAATACAATAATATTAAATGATATGGCACATTTTCAGAACTGCGCTCTAAAATCTTTATTTTTGTGTCCGGGACAGAGTTAGTGTGCAGAGTCGGTGTGTAATGCGGGAATTTCCCCTCTCGCTTCTAACTGTAGAATTTTCCCCAGAATCTAAAAATACCACGGTTAAAGCTCCAGGGACACTAAAGTCACGAACGCTTTCTAAAGTTGGTCTTGTGGCCAAAAACTGCTGTGTAATTAGTGACTACACGAACAGAGCAGCTCTTCTTTTTAAAGTTTGAGGAAGTCTCTCGCCTCACACACTCGGCTTTTATCGAAAAATCGTGCGATCATGCCTGAGGCTATAACTGAGACGCTTGTGCATTCCACCTTGGTGAGCTTTCGAGCTCGCATACACACGTGCTCCAGTACTGCAGATGGCGCTGTTAAAAATTTCACGACTACAGGAAGCAATTTGTTTGATTAAACTGCAGTGACGTAGGAGTTGTTGGACACGCCAGAAGCTGACACGCCTCTCTCACCCTGCGTTCAGCACTCAAAGTCACGTGTCGTTTTTCTTGACAGGTGTGAACCGAGCGCTACTTTTATCTCTTGTGGGCGTGTACCGTCCGTCCAAAAGAGTAGTCGCAAAATGTAGCCTACAACACACAATTCACTACAGTATACAATTTATTTGTCTTTACATTTATATATTTTTAATAAAGTGAAAAAAAGAGTGAGAATGTGCTGTTTTGCCTTGTTAGCACATTAGCAGCCAAGCGAACTAGACTAGCTATGTACACTTATCTATTTATCTGTATGTCTTATTCTACATAAGTAGTTAAACACGAATTAATTAACGCACTAATCAGTGTGAAAATTGGTTGTTTTACTTACGTTACATGCCAGGATTTGTGTTAGCTTTTTTTTTTTATAGCAGATTAGCAGTTCAAGCTAGCTAGGTACAAACACTCTCCGGAGACACGAGTGATCTTTGCTACTTCCTTCGAAGCTTTATTTTTCGTCATAACGTCTCTCTACTAACGTAATGAGCGGTCATAAGATGAAAACACAGCTATTAGCTTTTCTTCCATTTTTTCCAGTCAAGCAGTACACAGGGGCTAATTGCAGACATTAGTTGTATTAGTTGATGCATTGCATCGTGGGTAGTAGACATAACCAGAGCGTGGGTAATGCTGGTGGCTGATTGATTTATTTCTCCATGCTCTGTAGGCTCTGTGTGCAGAGATCGAGCAGCAGCAGCAGGCTGTATCAGACCCACACGAGCTCCAGCGCTGGACTCAACTTTCCATCACAGCCGCAGACCAGCTTGGCATGCTGCAGTGCATTCTGGGTAGCATGAAGGACTCACAGGTTGGTCTATTTCTTACTCATGTTGCCGATTTGTTTGTTGTGTCCTGATTGCTGTTTAATCTGTAATCACACACTAGTGAAACTGAAGTGCACTTTTTTTTTTTTTTCCCTAATTTGATCATTTCGAAGTTTGGAGGTTTGGTTATTGTTCTGCAACATTTCGTGCACAGGTCCGAGGTGAGGAGGTGAGCCGCTGGCTGGACGCCGTGCAGGAGCTGCTGTCGGAGGACTCCAGCTCTCTCAACCATGCCGATAAACTACAGGAAGAGCTTAACCAGTGCAAGGTCAGAGGTCAAACCGTTCAGAATTTATACTTTTGAATTTACATTTGTTGTGGTAACGACATAGCTTAAAATAACAAGATAACAAAATAATGACATATCTTGAAATAGTGAGATAAGGCATTTTATAACTCAAAATAACAACATGTCTTAAAAGAACGCGATAACAAATCGAAATAACAAAATATCTTGAAATAACAAAATAAATTAAAAATAAAATGCCTTGCAATAGCAAATTAAGTCAAAATAGTGAGATACTAAGATAAACTCACGGCAAGCCGTCTTGACATACTGAGATATTAAGTTGTAGTAATCACATAGCACTTCAACTTGTGGTTCGGGGCTTCTGTAAAATTGAAGGTAAATCTTTTAACTGGACTTTTGACTCTACTCTGAAGCGCCATTTAATTGCCATTTTATATCTGCGGAATTTGTACTTCTCTATCTTTTGGTTAGGAGTATGTGGGGGAGATGGAGGCGGTGGAGTCGTCTCTGAAACAGATGGCCGTGACTGTAGCAGCTGTGCAGCAGAGCGCAGTACCAGGCCTGGCCACATGGGGGCAGAAGGAGCTAGATGAGAAACAGAGACACTGGGATGCGCTGAGCAAAAAGGTGAAGAATGAAAGGACCGGGAATTATATTTCTCACAGTTATGTCACATCAAGCAGCGTGGAAAGTATGACTGAAAGTAGCATGACTGTATTGACTGAATACGTCTGTGTGTGTGTGTGTGTGTGTTGTGCAGTTGCAGCAGCAGCAGGAGCGTGTGACTGAGAGTCAGGAGAAAGTGCTGAACCTGAAGAAGGACTTGGCGGAGATGCGAGAGTGGATGGCTCAGGTGGATGAGGAGTTCCTCATGAGAGATTTCGAATACAAGAGTCCTGAGGAGCTGGAGGAAGCTCTGCAGGAGATGAAGGTATACACACACACACACACACACACACACCACCCACTCTAGTGTTTCTGCAGTTTTTTAAAGCAAGCTGGGACCATTTAGCAGCAATATATTTGCGTAGTACATGAATATATAAGGAATAAAGTGCTTGGGGGCATTCCCTTATAGGAAAATAATCACCGTTGGGGCGGTGAAGTGCCCAGTGTTTAATTCCTCTTATACCACAGCAATCTGACAACAACCAAAAAAAAAAAAAACACTTCTTACTTTTTATCCATTTATAGACATTACATTAATTTATATTGGTTCTTAAAGTGACGTTGTTATTCATTACAAAGTATTATTGTGGCATAGCGTACTGTATTTGTGCTAAAGTGTGTGTGTGTGTCTGTGTGTGTGTGTGTAAGAGGGCTAAAGAGGACGTGCTACAGAAGGAGGTGCGAGTGAAGATTTTGAAGGACAGCATTAATGTGTTGACGAGTAAAGCGTCCCCCGGTGGTCAGGATCTGAGCAGCGAGTTAGCCGAGGTGCTGCAGAACTACCACAAACTGTGTGACCGCTTCAAGAGCAAGTGCCACACTCTGGAGGTAACACACACACACAGATATGAGGCATCTAATGTAACAACAGTTTAATAACATTTACGCTGTGGTGTGTAGTGTAGTAACAGTTTAATAACATACACACTGTTGTTGTGTGTAGTGTTATAACAGGTTTATAACACGGATATTGTGCTGTAGGAGGCGTTTTAGTGCTGGAGTATGTAATGTAATAACAGGTTTATAACACACACACCATTCTGTATTGTGCTGCAGGAGGTGTGGTCATGCTGTAGTGTTTATAGCAGGTTTATGACATGCTCACTGTGTAATGTAATAACAGGTTTATAACATGCCCACTGTGCTGTGTTGTGTAGATGGTGCGGTCATGCTGTAGTGTAATAACAGGTTTATAACATGCCCACTGTGCTGTAGGAGGTGTGGTCATGTTGGATGGAGCTGCTGCAGTATCTGGATTTGGAGTCCGGCTGGTTGAACACTTTAGAGGAGAGTCTGCAGGCCACGGAGAAACTTCCGGAGAACTCGGACTCCATCAGTCAGGCCCTGGAGGTACGCTGATCTCACCGTCTCACATCTGTACTGTCTGTGTGTTTCAGAGAATAACAGTCGAATTCCTCGATTAGTTGATTATTTTTAACCCTGTGTTCCTTGATGCGTGCTCTCTCCCCCTCTCTCTCTCCCTCTCTCTCTCTCTCTCTCTCACACACACACTTTCTCATTCTTTGTCTCTCTCTGTCTCCACCACTGTCTCTGCATCTTTGTTCTGTGCTTTCTGTCTCTCTCTCTCTCTCTTTCTGTCGTTCTCTCTTTTCTGTGTCTTTCTCTCTCACTCTCTCTTTATCTGTCTCTCTATCTTGCTGTCTCTCTCTCTCTCACTCTCTCAGTCTCTGGAGTCGGTTCTTCGTCACCCAGGTGATAACAGAACTCAGATCCGGGAGCTGAGCCAGACTTTGATTGACGGTGGGATTCTGGATGACCTCATCACCGAGAAACTTGACAACTTTAACTCTCGCTATGACGAGCTCAACCAGCAGGTAGGCGCGCGTGTGTGTGTGTGTGTGTGTGTGTGTGTGTGTGTGTGTGTGTTTAGTAGATGTGACATTCTATTGAACACTTCATAATATGTTTAATATCATGAGCCTCCTTGGCCTAAAAATCAAACACTGGTTATGGTATTGTGTTTTGTGTGTGTGTGTGTGTGTGTGTGTAGGTGGTGGAGCGTCAGGCGGCTCTGGAGCAGCAGTTGAGTACGCTGAAGGAGAACGAGGCGGCATTACACACACTTCAGGACTCGCTCGCTCAGCTCGATCAGACGCTCACATCCTACCTCACTGACCGCATAGACGCCTTTCAGATACCACAGGAAGCTCAGGTACACACACACACACACACACACACCTATCTCAGATCCTGTCCACTTCATCGCAGATCTTACCTCTGACCTTTGCTCTCAGGTGATCCAGGCTGATATCGCAGCTCACGAGGCCTCTCTGGAGGACCTGCGCAGGAGGAATGTGGGGAACGTTCCTGCTCCCGCTTCCGACGGAAAACCGTCACGTGGAGGCACCATGCTGGATCAGCTGCAGGTCAGGATCATTACCGGTATCATTTTAGTGTTATCGGCATGATGTATACACCCTCGAGCAGACATTATGACTCCGTGTGGTGCCTGGGGATTTCTGCACACACTTCCACTAGATCACATTCTTTCCAGATAGCTTGAGTTTTTTTTTTTTTTTTTTTATACCAAAACAACATTAATTAGTGCACACGGTTCCAATAACCGTCGAAAAGCTGTGAAATGAGTTAATAATACAAATAAAACAAAAAAACTATTACATTAAATCTCTGAAGTGAAGTGGTCAAAACTTGACGTGTGTGTGTCGATCAGCTGAGCCGTGGTTAACAGGTGAAGTTTTCCTGTTTCAATACAGAGGAAATTCCGGGAGATCAACACGAAATTCCAGCTGTTCCAGAAACCAGCTAACTTTGAGCAGCGCATGCTGGACTGTAAGCGAGTCCTGGAGAACGCTCGTGCAGAGCTTCACATTCTCGACCTCACTGATACACAGCCGGAGCAGATTCAAACACACCTTGCCGGCTGCATGGTGAGCGCGCACACACACACACACACACACACACACTCAAAAAAATCAGATGAGGACATATCCGTTTCCATACATGATTCACTGCACTTGGTGAGTAGTGACAACTTAGTCACACACACTCATGATCTCTGTGTGTGTGTGTGTGTGTGTGTGTGTGTGTGTGTAGAAGCTATATAAGATGCTGAGTGAAGTGAAGCTGGAGGTGGAGACGGTGATTAAAACGGGCCGACAGATTGTCCAGAAACAGCAGACTGAGAATCCAAAGAGCATGGACGAGCAACTCACTGCGCTCAAATTACTGTACAACGACCTGGGAGCACAGGTACACACCCACACACACACACACACCCACACACACACACACACACACAAACAAATTGCTGCTTGAAACTGCTGTATGATGGATTAGAAACTATGTACTGCTGACTGAACTTGGAATTAAAGGTGTGTGTGTGTGTGTGTGTGTGTGTGTGTGTGTTAGGTGACGGAGGGGAAACAAGAGCTGGAGAAAGCTCTGTCTCTGTCTCAGAGACTGCAGAAGGACAGCGCCGCCCTGCAGGACTGGATCACGTCCACACACACACAGCTGGAGAAGAAGATCAACACGGAAGACATGCCGGCTGACATCGATGCTGAGATTGCCTGGGCCAACGTGAGTGTGTGTGTGAGATTCATTCTGTGAGCATAGTCTTATGGCCATCATTGTGTCTGACGTGTGTGTGTGTTTGTGTGTGTGTGCGCGTGCTGCGCAGGGTCTGCTAAAGGAGAGTGACTGTAAGAAGTCAGATCTGGGTAAGGTGACGGAGAACAGCGCCGCCCTGCAGGCCGTAGTGGAGGGCAGCGAGGCTCAGCTTGAGGATCAGCTGTTCGTCCTGAATGAGGGATGGCAACAAGTGCGGACGCTCACGGAGGACTGGCTCAGTGCTGTGCTGGTGTGTGTGTGTGTGTGTGTGTGAGCTGAAGATTGTCATATAATCTGTTGTAAATAATTGAGAACTTTTTTCCCCCAATTTGTTCACCTGCCAATTCCCACCCACCCACCAGCTAGCTAGTAGGGGTGAAGGCTAACACATGCTTCCTCCTTCCCTCCTGCTTCCTGTTGCGTCACAGGGCAGCGTAACACACTCGGAATAAAGTGCTATCAGCCCTCTTCCTCATACAGTTTTGTTCTCTTGACACCCAGCTACGGACAGCTGTTGCATCGTCGTGATTTGAACGCACGATTTTTTTCTGTTACGAGCCCATGATGATGCCCAACGAGGTGTCCCCCATAGCAAGATCAGAACATAGCAAGATAGATCAAGGACTATTCCTACGCAGAATCTGAGTACGCACTCACTTTTATTAATCTATATTAACCGCTTAGCTAGCATTATATCATCTTATGATCATCTTCGTACTTTGGGGTTATGTTAGCTACCATATTTTTGCCAAGTTATTTAGGTCTTCAGTATCCTAGTAATTTTGTGAGTAGTTTTATGAACTGGCAAAAAAAAAAAAAATTGCAATATGCATTACAAGAAAACAAATAATGAACATCACGTACGGTTTCTCCATAGCATTTTTACGATTTTTGATGTCCAAATATGAATACCCAAGCAAACAAACAAACAAACTAATAAATTAATATTTGCCTGACAGAAAGAACGTGGGACATTAAAGGCGCGTTTGCTTCCGATAGCAGGGTTGTGAGCCAATTGAAAGAAAGAAGGTGGGGTTATCATCTCTTTGGTTGGTAAAACAAACAAAAAAAAAAATCAGATGGTGGCTTATTATTAAGTAGCTGTTGCTTGGCACACATCTGGAAAAATAATAATAAATTAGCTGCCTTGTCCAGCAACATTTGTGGTAAAATTCTGTTTTTCTGTCAACTTGCTAGTTTTATTGTTAGCTATTGTTAGCTATTTTGGCACCTCTGACATTTAATTTTCTCACAGTACTTCAGGGTTGACATGTCTTAGTCAACACATTTGCGATACTTTAAGACAATTGTACTCCTCAGTACAGGATATTTAAAAACCCTGATTTTGCTGCTAACATCTACGCAAATAAACGATTTAACATGAAAAAGGAGGGAAAATAAAACGTACGATACAAAAATTAGATGGCTGTTGTTTACTGAGAGTGATAATGGACTCAATGTTTATAAACATTCTGGCGATTCTTGAAATGTTGTTAAAACATGTATTGTGATATAAATTAATCGATTAAAATCGATATTATATTATATCGTATTGCGGGCAACCGAAACATGAGAGTGGGAAGCACATTGGAGCTTTTATTTTTTACAAGTAAAAAATTACTGGCATTTTTCCTGCCAACAATCAGTTGGATATCATTGTGCGATTGTTGCTCTGATGTCTCGGAGGGCATCGTTCTCATGGTAACATTACACTATGGTTACATAAATATGAGGATTATATAAGTAAATAACAGCCAATCAGAAATGAGTATTTTGTTTCTGAGGTTGTTTTATAAGTTTGATTTCCTTTATTCGATAGAATTTTTAGATTTTAGATTTTTTTTTTTTTTTTTTTAACAGGAATTACATTATTTGTTTCTACCAGAATTGTGTGTGTATGTTGCAGAACCATCAGAGAGAGGTGGAGATGTTTGATGAGAATCTGGCTCACATCAGCACGTGGCTCTATCAGACCGAGATCCGTCTGGACGAGACTGAGAAACTGCCCACGGCCGAGAGGGAGAGAGTAGTGAAGGTCACACACATACACACACATACACACACACACACACACACACACACACACACACACACACACACACACACACACTCGCTAGACACTCTTTGGAGACACTCTTAGTATTTTTGCGTTTCATTAGATCTGTCTAAAATATTTCTTTCTTTCTGTACATCTGTCCACAGGCTGTGCTGAGTGAACTGGAGGCTATGAGCGCGAGGGTGGACGGCGCCCGTGATCAGGCCGTTATCTTGATGACCGGCAGGGGGCCTGCGTGCAGAGACGTGGTGGAGCCCAAACTGGAAGACCTCAACCGCAACTTCCACAAGGTGGCGCAGCACATCAAGACGGCCCAGGTAACACACACTCTGGACTTGAATTACATCGCAGAAATGTAGAAAGCAGTTTTGCACAAATTATTTGTTAAATCTTAATCTGTGATCACAGCGACCATCATGCAATGCGATAAAATGGCATTGTCGATGTGAGATAGCTGTTTGCAGTGAGCGATGTGGGCGGGGCTAAACATAATGTAATTGAGTGAAGCTATGAGGAGACTACTAATGAGTGAGTGTGGCAGTTACAGTAAGGAATATTTTTAAGTGAAGATAAAGAGAAATGTATAGTTGCCTTTTTTTTTTTATAGTAAAAACTTATACTTGAACTTGATTGGCAGACGCTTGACAAATGGATGGAAAATATGTGTAATTATTAATATGGTGATGTTTTTCTGGCAAAAGGGTAATGGAAGAAATCTCCAGTGTCAGTCCAGTGTCTTTTCTTTGACGTTGTATATTATGCGCAGTGCTCTGTGGGTCTGGAGCGTGGGAAAGTGGAGGTGCAGCAGGAGGAAGAGGAGGTGGGGAAGGAAACGACTGCTCCTCCATCCTCGTCTGAGCTGCAGGAGTTTGAGGCAGAGTTACAGGCGACTCTTAGCGCACTGGAGCAGCAGGAACCCACACACACACCTGATGAGGACAAGGTACATGCACATACATGGTGTCATGCTAGCATAAAATATGTACACGTAGCTCTGATGATGTCAACATCTACGCACACACACACAGTCACACAGTAATATCACCTTAGACTTCTTTATTAATCTTTAATATTGATTAATAAATTGCCCCACTTTGTAACAAGAATCATTATTCACTATTATTTTATGAATATGCAAATTAGGAACACCTCCTGACTCAGCAAGCCAGTGTTGCATGGTCTCCATTTGCATGAATTTGCATATAGGAATGGCATTGGCTCTTAATTTTATGATGTAATAGCACGCACTTATCTCATGTTAATACTAACTAAGATTGTCTAACGAGAATGTCAGCTGTTTTTTTATTTTTTTGATAGAATGCAGCAAAATTGAAAATTAATTTGCCCAGAAAGATTTCATAATAAAAAAGACACTTGAATTTGCCTAAAAATTTAGGATTAAAAAGAAAAATTAAAATAAAGTTAATAAGGTATGTTCGGTACAGTACAAATGCATGATACCGTGTGTTCACACACACTGTGGGTGTTTGAGGTAAATCCACCTTTCCGCTGTGTGTGTGTGTTTCAGCTGGATGAAGAGAAAGCTCGTGTTGAGGAGGTCTTGAGGAGAGGAGAAGAGCTGATCCAGTCTGCGTCAGATGAGAAGCGAGATGAGATACGCCTAAAACTGCATCTACTACACACTCGCTACAGGGTATACACACACACACACACACACACACACACACACACACACACACACACGCAAAAGCAAAAAAGAAAACGTACACACTTACCTCAAATGGAGGTAATCAGCAAAGACATATTTGGTGTCTTTCAGGTTTGCTATATTAGTAAACACCTTCTGACCAATCAGAATCAAAGATCCATAATCAGTCTAATTTGCATGAAAATCCATATAATACTGTACTATAATACTTCCATTATTAATAAATCTATAATCCAGATCTCGCTCTTTCTCCCTTCCTCTTTCTCAGGAGCTACGCATCATCAGAACCCGTCGAGTTGGAGTTGAAGTTTTTCTTGACTCCGCCCCCTCCTCATCCCCGCACGTCCATCAGGAAGAGCAGCGCACTTCTCTCTCACCGTCCGCCTTCCTCCTGGACGTGAACAAGGCTCTGCTGGTCATGGCTGACAACGAGCTCCTCCTCAACTCGTCGGAGCTCAGCGGAGGCCTGTTCGAAGATTTCTCCAGCCAGGAGGACATGCTGAGGGTAACAACATTTAAAAATGAATTCATTATTCACTATTATTAATTAATTAATAATTAATAAATCCTGACTCGCTATTGAAAATGTATCACACCACATTTTATATGTCTTCATCATGGTCAGACAAACACAAGTCATGTTCAGGTGCTTCATTTTGTTCAGGGTCTTGTGACTCATGGAATTTTTAATTTATTTATTGTATAGATTGATTGTATAGGGTTAAAGTGGCAGTATGTAACTTTTTATGATTTAGGAAACTCTTTCTGTTAGAATGAGCACGCCTTCAAGTAATCCCGAAACACATTGCGCCAATCCCTGATGGTCTACGAGTATGAAAAACTCGACATCTCAGACTTTTCATTCATAATTCAGGTTTCCACGGCAACTCAAAGCTCCACAAGAATTCCACATATTAGAGCAGCGGTTCGCAACAAATCTCAGATGTTGTATCTCTACTTTTTTTTTTTTTTCATTTTGACTATTCATTAAATTCAGCCACATCCAACATAAATTGGTCTGATTTACAAACAGTAAATGTTATTAAACTTTATTATTAAAATTAAAAATGTGACAACCAATCATAATTCACGACCATTGTGTGCCGAACGAACAGGTGTTCTCTTTCGACTTAATAATCCTGCTGTGTTTATTCTTAACAAGAAAAACGACAAACTTCAGCTTTAAAATTCACTGTCCACTAATTGGAACTGAACGGTAAAACAAAAACAAAAAAAAAAATACAGCTTAAGCTTATATTTATTATTTCTTTAGTTTGAGAAATGCAGTTTTATAGTATTATTTTCTTCATTGACCCTGAAATGCAGTGAGTGACAAAGTGCAGCTTTAAAATTCACCAGTCACTAATTCGAACTGAACGGATTAATGAAAAAAAAAAAAAAAAACAGTTTAAGCTAAGGGCTTTTTGTTTGATAAGTGCTGCTTTAGAGTTGTTTTTTTTTTTTACTCATTTCTGTGGCTACATTTATTCTAAGGAGAGAAATTACAAACATCCGCTTTAACATTTACCATCTACTAAATTGAACTGAATATCTTAACCAATAAATAGTTTTTTAGTTTGAGAACCGCTGTTTAGCGTATTAGGTTCTCTTGATTCTTGCCAAGAAACAAAAAAAATTACATACTGCAACTTTAAAATTCACAATACATTAAATTGAAATGAATGGTGTTATGAAAAAAAAAACAATACTTGTTTGTTTGTTTGTTTATTTATTTATGTTTTATTTTTATTTTTAATTAATTAATTAATTTATTATTTTTAAGGCTGAGTGAGGTCCTAATGGAATGACACACCATCTTCTCTGCTCTTCTGTCTATCTCTGTGTAGAGCATAAAGGAGAGTTTGGAGCGTGTTGGCGAGCAGGTAACGGCGTTAAACGAGCAGCAGCCTGATGTGATCCAGGACGCCTCCAGGCAGGAAGTGGTGCAGATCGGTGACGCGCTGACTCAGCTGAACGCCGAGTGGGACCGAGTGAACCGCATGTACAGCCAGCGCAAAGGGTGAGACGACGTTTCCATTTCCATTTCCTCATCTGGCAGACGCTTTTATCCGACGTGACTTCCGGTTGATCTGAGCAGATGAAGGTTAAAGATCTTGTTCAAGAACCCAACAGTGGCAGACGGGCGGTACCGTGATTCGAGCTCACAACTTTCCTGTTAGCCCCGAGCTCATAAAGTGTCTCTTTACACCAAATGTAAAATTTAAAAAAAGTTTGGTGTCCAGTGTTTTCTTCTTTCTTATGAAGCTAAAATGTTTTCCAAAATTCCACGTTAGGGAATAAAACACTTGGGGCCTGCAGTTATGGGAAAATAATTAACGACAGACGACTCAATGCAAAGCTCTGATTATTTATAATAAGATGTGTTTTATTCCTCTTATACTACAGTGGATTTTCTTTTCAATTTCTCTCATATATTAATGAACTACTTTTTATCCATTTATAGTTAGATTTAATGTTGCAGAACCTCTGCAAGACATGTTATCACTTACATTACAACAGCTATACACAGTCCTTCACCAGCTTCTCTTTTTTTTGCTAATAAGACCAAAAAAAAACGCAGCTTGTCATGTTAGTGAGAAACCGGAAAGCGTAAACTCCTGTCCTGAAGACTTTCCTGCGGTGCAAAACGTACCGGCAGTTACAGCGCACTGACACTGGAGACTCCTTTCATATATATTAAATATACGCATATATATCAGTAGCGCTGTGGTATGAGGGAGTATATTAAATCTCGCGGTCTCTATTTACAAGTTCATTTGAAACTTTGGGAGGCGGAGCCTAGTGAGGATAATGATTCTGATTTTCCAAAATGGCCGCCCCGATAAATTACAGAATGCAGCTACACAGTGTAGTTTTTTTCATGTTTATAAATTACAGGAAGTCACACTGTGTCCTAAAGCATGTCTGTGTGACATCACCAGTGTGAGATACAGATATTTACACGTCTCACGTTCTAGCTCGAAGGCTACACGTGTTACTTGTTTAAGTGGGTACATTGTGTATATTTAATATTGTGCTGAACTTTTTTTTTTTTTTTAAAAGTTGTTACTGTCTGGGAAAATGGAAAGATACATGTCGAATAAGTAATACTAAGAATACTAATTAAAAAAAAAAAAAAAAAGACATAAAGAAGTACAGAAGTTCAGTGAGTTTCCAGTCCTTGTGCTAGTCACATGACTGCCCTTTTTTTTTTTAACCTTCCACTATCTTTTTCTTCAAAACATGAGCTTAAGTGCTTCTGTTTCATTAATATTCACCGTTCACCATGGCCTTTTTATTACGTCTGAAATTTTCAGTTGAAACAGGGTCGGCGAATATCATGGATAATAACATGCAAATGAGCTTAATGGTGCAGCGATTTTTCTTCATCTCTGAAAATATTGCATCTAATAAACGCATTAAGAGTAATAATCGTGGCTTATCTGACATCTCTAGCTTGTACTGCTTTTAATGGAAATGTGCATCGTGGAGTCTGCTGACCCATGAGCATGTGGGCGAACTGGATCAGACAAGTGTGTGTGTGTGTGTGTGTGTGTAGATCTTTTGACCGTGCCGTTGAGGAATGGAGGCAGTTTCACTGCGACATGAACGACCTGTCTCAGTGGCTGTGTGACACAGAACAGGCTCTAGCTGATGAAACCGGACTAGACAGAGACCGGGAGCGTGCTCGCGCACAGCAAGAGGTCAGTAAACGGGTCAAAGGTCAAAATTGGAATCGGCAACCCTGAAAATTGGGTACATTTCCCCCCCCCCCCCCCCCCCCCCAAAAGCAGTGTTCTACCTTGAAATGCTAACGTTACTACACAGAGCTGAAGTGCCTTCATCAGGAATAAAGTAGCATCAGAAAGACTGAGGCTCCATTCACACTCACATGCTTCCTGGGTGATCAGATCACAAGTGGATAGCTGAGACGCACAGCTGTTCACACCTGGCATTATGAACGCCTCTTCAGTGAGCACTTGTGATCGGATTTCATGCATCATTTCCGCTGGAATCCTATCTCATGTACCTGTACAGACTCTTTCAAATGTTTTAATCATGCGCTCTGCTAACATAAGAAAACGTATTCGCGTATTCAAGATTTAACATCTGTGGCAGATCTGTGGCAGACGATTAGGCGGTCCTTTGTTGCTGTCCAGGATGCATTGAGCCTCATTTGCGTTCACACTATAAATGTGATGTGGCCATCTGCGAATGTGGTTTGAGTGATTGGATCACAATGCGTCTTCGAGGCGCATTTGATCCAGTTCACACCTGTACTTAGCTCTGACCACTTATGATCCGATCACCCAGGACCTAAGACCTGAGAGAGCTCATTTCAGGAGAGAGCTGATGCTCTGTTTGTTTTCAGCATTATGCTAATGCATGCTAATCAGCCAAAAACAGAAGAACGACAACAAAAGACGCAATTTAGGACGGGTATGAGTGTGTAATAAAGTTGTGTGTGAATGTTTTCATGTGTGTTTATTGCGTTCAGGAGCTGGAGGAAGGCCTGGCGAATCACGAGGCCATGCTGGCTGATCTCATCCAATCAGGAGACCACATCATCAATCAGCTCTCGTCTCCGGACGGTCCTCTGCTCCAAGACAAGCTGGACAACCTCACACAGCGTTGTGCGATCGTACACACACGAGTCACCGAGCGCCGCCGCAGGTAACAGCCGCAACACCACGAGTAACTGCATAAATACAGCAGGTTTTTTTTTTATGGACCCCATGTTTGTTCAAGCCTTGGTTTGTGCATCGATAAAAATGATTTAGTTGATGTGCTGTTAATCTTTTATGCTGTTAACATGGAGCCAGGATATGCTCGTTTTTTTTTTTCTCTCACTTCCTGTTACAGATGTTGCCATGTATGTTTGTGTACAAAATGCAAAATGTAAAAATCTTCACAAGTAAGAAATATTAATAGCTGCACATTACAGTTTGAATGATGGTGCACTAATAAGGGGATTGTTACGTGTGTGTGTGTGTGTGTGTGTGTGTGTGTATTTAGGCTAATGGTTGGTGATCCCTCCGTGCTGGAAGTGCTACAGCGCAGTGCTGATTTGGCCCGTTGGTTAGATCAGACCGAGGCTGCTGTGTTGACCCTACCTGCGACTGCTGCTGACCAAAACCTGCGAGAGCTGAAGGTGAGATATCGTAAGGCATCGTGGCACTGCTGTCGCTCTTGTAGTGATATTTTTGGAAGTACTCGATTCAGACCACTGACCACATGACCCCTGGTGTAGGTTTCAGATAAAAAAAAAAAAAGGTAGATACAATGTTTGGGCTACTGTATGTAAAATGGTGTATTTAAAAAAAAAAAAAAAAGGTTTGAGAAATTACAGGTTCAGAACTGGGAGATGTCTGCGCCATCGAGTCGAGAAATTTGTCTTAGCTGATCACTGAAATGTGTCGCTTTACCCGTGTTATGGTTAATTTGCATGAAATTTAATTAGTCACTTGTCACTGCTGGAATAAGGGCTATGTCATCCACTGCCCTGGGGTGCCATTACATATGGTTCCCCTGTTCTTCTGGAGGATATTTGTCCCATAGGTTCCCCTTGAGCACCATTTGGATCATCCCTAACTTCCTCTCTTTACATTGTCTATTACTTTATCACTTCTCTCTCTCCCTCTCTCTCTCTCTCTCTCGGTCAGGCTCTGGCGGAGGAGATGGATTTGCAGAATGAGAGTTTGATTTGGCTGAACAGAAATGGAGCTCAGATCCTCGCCAGCTCCAACCTGAAGGCTCACGAGAGAGAAGCGCACACCTCCGAACTGCGGCAGATCAACATGACCTGGAGCAAAGTAACACTCGCTCGCATGCTCACGTTTAAAACGTTTGTTCCTGTTGTAGCTAAACATTAGAAATAACATTCATGAGTAATGAGAGAATTTCTGTTTTCCCCAGGTATTGGCTTTGATATAAGATATTAGATTATAGCACAGTGCTGTTGGATTCTGATCGGACAGAAGGGATCAGTTGTTCTTGCTGTGGTATAAGAGGAATAAAACACTCCGGGATGTGCTGTTATAAGGAAATAATGAGCATTATTGGTATTGGTAACAGTAATTCTGTTTCATCACACCACCCCAACATCGATTCATTTCCTATAACAGCACAACTCCAAGTGTTTTTATTCCTTACTTATGACACAGAAAGATCCTGTGTGTTGATTTTAAAATGCCAAAAAAAAAAAAAGCGCCGATTTTAAAAGTCGAAGCCCATGTTGTTTCTCGTCTTTCTCTCTGTCTGTAGGTGACGCAGGAGTTATTAGAGAAGGTCAGAGAGGTGGAGGCCAGGCTGCAGTTCCAGGAAAGGATGAACCACTTGAGCGATTGGGTCCATCTTACTCAACAGCCCCTGAGCGGACGCACCGAGCTGTCACTTACCGACGCTCAGGTGAGCTACGATGCCCTTCAGACCTGCGTCTCCGTTATAACACAGAGAAAATAAAATGTACTCAGTCAACAGTGCCGTGAATGGCGGATGACGTCTGATTTTCCAAGATGGCCGCCTCATAACGTTGGTATTCGCTGACAGGTTTTATTGATGTTTTTAGACGACAATAAGTCGTACACTCTTAAATCATCTCCCTTTCAAAAGACGTTCCAAGTAAAACTCACATTTGAGAGTCCTAAATGACATTAGCAAGAACTAGATGTAGTTTGTGACAGTAAACATTTAGAAACATTAGTGTCATTGCTCCAGGACAAATCAAAAGAAGCAAGCGTATGATGCCAAATGTATATATATTTGGTGTAAAGGGGAGTTGTGTACAATTTAATTTCTGGCCAAACTAGAATAACAAGGACTTTTATAAGGACTATTTCTAGCATTTGTGAGTGGTACAGACATTCGTCTTGTCGTACAGGCACTGGAGTCTGCTGTGAGGGAGCGGAGAACAGAGCTGGATGAGCTGCTCACACGTTCCACTGAGCTACACAGGAAACAGCAGCTGCTCCCTCAGGAGAAGGTCAGCAAAAAATTTCAACTTTTATGCTGTATTTTTTCACCCTCAGTGTACTTTATATCCATTAAAAAAAAACAGTGATTACAAGAAGTCACTGGATGGAAACCATAAGGTGTCCCTCAAGGTTCTAGTCTATGTCCCGTACTTTTGTTTATATGGACAAAGGAGTTTTATTGTGTATCTGTGTGGTTGTTTACTCAAGCAACAGCATAAACAAGTTTAAGGGAAAACTGTCAGCTGGTACATGCTAATCTGTACATGTATTTCCCCATTTTTAAAAATAGTTTGCAAGGCTTTGGATAAAAGCATCAGCCAAATGAGTAAAATGTATTTTTTTTTTTTTTAAATAATAAAATAAAAAAAGAGTAAATGTAAATATACGGCTACCCATCCTGTAACTCATTAATGCTCCATTTGAGGTGAAATTGCAACTTGTAATTCCCGGCCTACAACGCGTAAAAATCACCAAAAAGCCTCCTCAACTTGAAATTTCAAATCGGCAACTTGGCGTAGTCTCCTCACCTACCAGTTCCTTCACCGTTTACAGAGTGACGTTGAATCAACATGGCCGCTCACAGTGTGAACAATGTAAAGTTCCCCTTCTCTAATTTTAAATGAGTTTATAGCATTATTAAACCACTATCATGGTTTTGAGTCAGTTATCACTAGTGTTTATCCAGCTAGCTTGTTGCTTAGCTACTCGCTGTTGTCAGATGCTGTTGCTGCAATTTTAGTCCAGAATGTTGCATGAATGTTTAAGTTCATTACAGTAGCAGAGGACCAATAGCCACTCAGGTCTATAATTGTAAACGTGTAGTTGAAGTAGCTTTTCATGAGCTTTATGTGCTCTATCAGAGCAAACAAAAGACATGCATTCTTTTATGCGTCCATGGGTTTTTTTACGCAGGAAATGACATTATTACCAACTTGCAAATTACCACTTACAAGGCATCACAAAGTCAGCATAAGAATGGATGGACCGAATGTGCAGAGCCTGTATAGGCTGTAGTTTATTTTTAGTTTTTATTTTTTTTGCCAAATAGATGATTGAAGCTGGAATTGCTGGAATCTAAGCTTGATGTTTCGAAAGCATATGCCCCAGTTTTGCCATCTTTCACAGAAAATGGAGGTTGATGACTTGTAAAGGAGAGGATAACTTAAAATAATAAAAGAGTTGGGAACATTAGCAGTAATACCATCAATGCTGAGGGTCGCATTTAATGTTTAATTTAATGATGTGGAATGTCCATGAAACAAGTCAGTTCCTGTTATCCCTTATGTCCTGTTACAGCAGCTATAAACATTTGTTTTCTTATCAGCCTCTCTTTTTTTCTTTCTTGATGTTTATTAGAAAAAAAACATCATATTAGTGAGAAAAAAAGCGTAAACTCAGGCTAGTAATGCTAAAGAAAACGTAACATACAGTTGAAGAAAACGTCGTAAAGTTTAAAAAAAAAAACGAACAGCTTCACCTCTGTTTGTTGCAAAACTGTTATAGAAAATGACAGTCAACACCTGCTGACCAATCAGAATCGAGAATTGAAGAGTGACCAAATGGAAAAGTATATATGATGGAAACAGAAATGGGGCCAAGAACAGAACCTTGAGGAGCTCCTTTATTTATTAATACATACGCAATGAAATGTTCCAGAGAGATAGGCTGTTAACCGTGCAAGAATATCATGAATCTGTGTGTGTATGTGTATGTGTGTGTGTGTGTGTTTGCTTTTCACAGAGTAAAATGGAGCAGTTGGCAGCAGACTGGAAAGTTCTTGAGCTCAGACTGAAAGACAGGACACAACTGTCACCGTGGACGCACCAGATCACCCAGCAACCGCTGTCACCAGGTTAGCGACTGACCACTGACACACACACACTTTGTCTTAACTGGCCCATTAAAGTCTCAGTCTCTATGTGTGTGTGTGTGTGTGTCAGTGTGTGTTGAGGTTCAGAAGTCAGCGTTGCTGGTCGAGACTCCTCTCAGCGCAGCGTATGTAAGCGACCGGGCCACAGAACTGGCCGACTGGCTGCAGCTCATTCAGCAAATGCTCAAATCCAGCATCGTTACCGTGGGCGACATCGACGAGATCCGCACCACCATCGGCCGTCTGGAGGTGTGTGTGTGTGTGTGTGTGTGTGTGTATACATGTCTGGTAGCTTCTCCTATCATTCTTTTGTTGGGGACAGAGATTAGGTGTGTATTAATGTCTGATTGTGTGTGTGTGTGTGTGTGTGTGTGTGTGTGTGTGTATATAGGTGACTAAAGGTGATCTGGAGCAGAGGCATCCTCAGCTGGAGGAGATTTTCACTCAAGCTCAGAACATCAAGAACAAAACGTCCGACCTGGATGTGCGCACCTCCATCACCGAGAAACGTACGCGTTCTGCTTCCAGTTTCATGTTTTTTCTCCAAATTTTTCTTCTTCTTCTTCTTCTTCTTCTTCTTCTTCTTCTTCTTTTTTGCATCATGGTGCATTTCTTCATGTTGCCTCATCTCGGTTCTGCTTTCTCCTTCTGCCTCTTTTTTTCTTCTTACACCTGGCTTTTATTGTTCTTCTTTCTTCTTCATGTTGCTGCCTCTTTTTCTTTTTTGCTTTTTCTTCTCTATTTTTCTTCTTCTTTTGTCTACTTCTGCTCTTTTTTGATCCTTTTCTTTGTCTTCTTCTGCTTCTTTTTTTCCCCTTCTTCTTTCATCTTCTTCTGGCTTTTCATTCTTCATGATGCTTCTTTCTTCTTCTTCTTGCTTCTTTTTGCTCCTTTTATTTCTTTTTGTGTCTTTGTCTTCTTTTCTTCTTTGTGTTCCTCTTCATCTTTCTTTTTCATCTCCTTGCTCCTTCTTTTTTTTGCTTCTTCTGATTGCTTCTTCTCGCTTTTTATTCTTCTTGATCTTTTTTCTTAAGAAAAAAAACACCTTTTACTTATTTAAAAAACACCTTTTACACGTATTAATTATTGAAATGATGGATTTCCTGTTTGTGCTTGGTGGCCAGTGGAGAAAGTGCGCAGCCAATGGGACAGCACGCAGCACGGCGTGGAGGCGCGGCTCCTGCAGCTGGATCACATGACCACGCACAGCGACCAGTGGCAGGACCAGTGGGCTCATGTGAAGACTCTGATTGGTCAGAACGAGGCTCGTTTGCATAACCTGCTTCAGATGAGCCGAGAGCCGCTCACCAAACAGATCAGTGACAACAAGGTGAGATCATTTGGGTGTGATTGGACAAGAAACACAACTCATTAGAATATCAGGCCACACCCACAGTTCTTAGCTCAGTCGAGTTCAGATGGCGTTTGAAACCGTGTTTTATCACTTTTAAGTCCTGACTTCATTCATTCAAGTGTTGCTGTATGTTTAATATAACATTCCCGATTGGCATCATACAAACATTTTAGACGTTTTAATATTTTAGTCCCAGGGTTTTCCTGTAGGAGGAGCTCCAGTTCCACTTTTTTAAAGCTTGGCCACGCTCTCTTGCTTAATGTTTATCAGATAGTAATTTAACGGCTATAAATGGATCGCAGTGTTTCACAGTTTATATTGTACTTGAAAGCGCTCATTTAGAATGCACTCCAGTTGTCATGCTCTCAAAGCACATTCTGATGAGCTCTTTGGCTCAGTCATTTAATCAATAGTTTTTTCCCCCCCATTTATTTATTAAGCGCAAAGGAACAAAATGGTTTTTTCCCCCCCCTCCTCTTTCTCCTATCAAGGCATTCCTGCAAGACCTGAGCCGAGAGCACGTGACCGTGGCGGCGTTTAACGAGCTGTGCAATCAGCTTCTACAGGATTACGCCACTGATGACACACGCAGGGTCAAAGAGGTGATGGACAAAACCATAGTGTCCTGGAACACCATCAATAACAGGTACACACACGCACCGCGTGACATCTGACACAGAAAATTGCCAGCGAGAGCTGAGCACACACTTGGACACATGCACACAGCATGGAATAGAAAAATCAATAATCAGCATGAAAGCTGTCAAGCATTACAACACACACACACACACATACGCAAAGACAAAGTGTCCACTTGTTTTTTTCCCCATATAAACAAACACACTGTATTCACTTCATCTACTCAGAGCATGATGACCACCAGTCCATCACACAGATTGCACTTGGACTAATTTCCCTTTAAAACTTTATACACCCCCATACGAAGCCACATCAGTAAATCACTAAACCAAGTTTTTTTCTTTTCATTCCTGCCTTTCTTCCTTCCTTTCCTTACCTTTCTCTTCCCTTCCCTTTCCTTCTTTTCATTTCCCTTCCCTTCCTTTCGCTTCCCTTCTGTTCCCTTCTCTTGCGCCTTCTTTTCCCTTTCTCTCCTTCCCTCCCTTTCCCATTATTTCACTTCTTTTCACTTTCACTTTCCCTTTTCCTTTTCTTCCCTTCCCTCCCTTTGGCATCATTTCCCTTCCCTTCCCTCCCTTTTCCAACATTCCCTTCTTTTCACTTTCCTTTCCTTTCTTTCCCATCATTTCCCTTCTTTTCACTTTCTTTTCCTTTCCTTTCCCTTCTTTCCATTTGCTTCATACTTTAAAGCGGTGCCTAAATCCATCTTTGTGCAATAGTAAAAGTCAGTCCCCAAATGTGCTCACTGTATACTGCTGATTGTATGAAAAGGTAAATGGACAGATGGGTGAACAGCCGTGTGTGTGTGCACGTGTGTGTTTGTGGGTGTTAATTGTGTCGTGTCGTGTGTGCTCAGGGCGTCAGATCGTCAGGCGGTTCTCGACTCGGAGCTGAAGAGCCTGCAGGTGGCTCTCAGGGAGCTCGAGGGCTTCCTCAAATGGCTGCAGGAGGCCGAGACCACCGTCAACGTCTTGGCCGACGCCTCCCAGAGGGAGGAGCTGTCTCAGGACTCCGCCCGCATCAAAGAGCTGAAGGGTCAACTAGGCGTAAGTACCATGTTTGTAGTGTTGGCTTTGACACAGCGGGAGTGGGATGTGTAATCAGTGATTTTTCTTGCCAAGACAAGATGATTTATGTTGTTGCGTCTGGATGTGTTGAGTGTGAAAATGTGTGTGTGTGTGTGTGTGTGTGTGTGTGTGTGTGTGTGTGTGTGCGTCTGTCTAATTTATCCAAGCTGTCTTCTTGCATAATGTGGTTACAGTTAGATGTAATGCAGTTATGTATGAGGCAGACGTGTCTGAGCAGTCTGACGTGTTTTCAGCATACTGGGTATTATTAGATGTGGTGTAAGTGTGTGTGCTGTCGTGTAGATGCCCAGGCACACCCTCTGTTCTGTTATCACCCCGTCGCCCCTCATTTGTACACAGTTCAAGCAAACTAGGGGTGTGTGCATGTTTAAAATGTAAAGCAGTGTGTGCGAGTTAGCAGGAGGTTTCGCTTGAGTGTAGCAGTGAATCGAGCTGTATATGACTTGAACCTTTTATAACAATCGAGACGTATATGGTCATATTATGGGATGGAAGGTACACTATCCTTATTTTAGTACCAAATTAATATTGAAAATCTGATGAACAGATTTTTAGAGTGAGCAGATGGATGCGCAGCTTGCACGTTGACCTGGTATTGCAGTACCTTCAGGATCTGTCCATATCCTTGTGGACCTGGAAGTTTAGGGGTCAGAGTTGTTGTGAGATGGGCCTTGTGGCTGGAGAGCTGGAGCATGACTTTGGTGAATAATATCTAAAATGCTTTTTTTTCATAGCATATTAATTCCACAGCCCACCTGTTGTGTACTACTGATTCAGCTCCCTGCTTAATAACCAGGCCCTGGGGAGGGTTGAGTAAAGTGTACTGGTGTGGGAAGAACATTAAAATCACCAGCATTCATTTAACACCTCCAGTGCATATTAACTCAGCTGCAGTGGACCGTGAGGGTGTTCGTTTAACACCTGCCTCCAGTCTCCTGGGGTTCTCGCCGCTCCGGTCCACAGCGATGGAACGTTTCTTTTTATTTAACCTTATTCAAATGGTGAAGGGCTTCCTGATTAGCTGATATGTTGGAACCAAAGATCCTAGATGTGTACAAGGTCCTCTTATACATCCATATGCAAAGCATTTGTATAATTCTATTTAATTCTATTCTACTTCTATAAACCTTAAGCTTTGCATATACATAAATAGCAGAATATAGTAATCAATGTGTAGCATATAGGACTCAGACTCAGAATGAAGATCCATATGAGTAGAGATTTTATTGCAAAAAGCAGCATACAGAGTGAAAAAAACAAGGTCAAGAGACAGGCACTGGTCAAAAACAGTTGAATGCAAACAACAATGACCGAGGGATAATCCAAAGATTAATCCAATAAACAAGACACTGCAGCAGTCAGCATAAAACAAAGACTACGAACACGCAGAGAATGGCAAGACTTCGCAATGAGTTCATTAACATAGGCTTAAACCAGGAAATGACTCGGAAACGACAGCAGATGTGCTAGCATTCTGGCGATCACAACCTCTGATTGCAGTGATGGGAAGCATCCTGTGTCCGAGATACACCATGAATCTACACAATTCCAATTATAAAACCATGTGTACCCCTTGCCTTGTGCAGTACATCCATTATACATCCCCAGCAGTGTAAGACCTTTTGGTTCCACCCCATCTTCTCCCCAAGGTAACCATAAATGGTTCTCAACATGGTCATAATGTGTTCATTTAAGCCGTTTCTCTCAAGGCAACAGAGTTCTGCAAAAGTGTCTCCAGTACTTGGCTTCAATTCAACACATTTCCAGGAGGACGTCCCTCGAAAATTGCTCATCACCCTGTCATCGTCATGAGCCAAGAATTAGCCATTGTGCTTAATATATGCTTAATAAAATACAAAAATACACTTTCTGCCATTGGCCATGTCCAAATACAGTTAGTTCTGTAATACCAATGGACCACTTTTTTATAATGAATGCACTTTTATAGTGAATGCACTTATGACTTTATTGGAAAGGTCTTGAAATGTAATTATCATCAAGAAATTACTACTCTTTCTATTTAATTGACCAAAGCCGTGATTAAGCGAGTTAAGTGCTTCAATCAGAGTTTAATTGTCTGGGTGTCGGTTAGGTAATTGAAGCGCTTAACTCTTCTTATAAACGCTCTACTTCAATCGTGACTGGTGAATTTAATTAAAAACCGAGCATTGCCAGATGTAATGTTACGTACATTGCCACTGGAGTCACCAAATCGTGCATACACATTTACATGCTTTCCAAGACCTTTGTCTATCGGTAAAGGTTGTAAAGCCTTACATTCTGGGGATAATGTTAAAACTAGGGATGCATCGATACTGGTACTGGTATTGGATATCTTTCCAACACTATACATTTACTCGTACTTGGAAAAAAAGACCATCCAGTCCCCTTTTGCGTGATGCTTTGCTTTGATAATTCATCATAATTAGTTGTGAAATACGTAGCTGTCATTCTGTGTCATCTGTCTTTAGCTTGACTCACAGCGACATATTTCATTATTAATTATGATAAGCAAAGCAAAGCAGACCACAAACTGTGCTTTGAGCAAATATCAAGAGGGGCAACTACAATACGAGTAACCTGAGAAAACATTGTATGGCATTTAAACAATATCTCTACACTTTACGGGAATGTGCAGAGAAATTGTTACAGAGAGAGAGAGAGAGAGACAGAGACAGAGACAGAGTGAGTGAGCACTTCACTTCTGCGAGCACTGAGCACTCACACTCTTCTTTTATAGTTTAGAGCGTGAGAGACTAGTGGGGATTCAGGACACCATCTCTGGATGAGCTTTTCCAGAATCCATGACCGATTGACTACCAAGTACCAAGAACACAACAATGTGAAACATTATAACGTTAACTCGGAAGACCTGATTGGACGGATACCTCCCTGGAATTTGAACCCTGCACGTCTTCATCGCAAAACACCACATGGACTTTGCTTTTAATCTACTTTGTCTTAATTTGGATGCGAATTGCTTTGGTACACTTGTTATTGATGGGTTGTTAAAAAAAAAAAAAAAAAAAAAAAAAAACGTCTAGTGTGTCATTTCCTCCAGTGTGTGTGGAGTGTGTGTGCTCTGTCTGATAGATTACTACTCCAATCATCGTCCTCCTCCACACTTTGCTTCACACACTTGGAGAGGATATTGATTTTCAGGCCAGACCCTTTTGTTCCGGCGCTGCGCATATGAATGACGGGTCACAGACGAGACCGTTGACATTGTCTGAGCGCTGGAGGTGATATTTCAGGACACTCGATTGGACTTGCCTTAGCACCTTTTCTTCTTCATTCTATTATGTTCCTTTGCTCTTTCTCTTTTGCGCTTTTTCTCACACACATTCAGAGCTGTGTTTACTGGACTCTTTTAATGTGTGCTCTTTTGTAGATAGCAGCAAGATGGCTTCCGTCTATTCCGTTTCATACGTTTCCAGAAAGACATAAAAGAAGTGTGAATATTTCGACAAGAGTAAGGGGATGCAAACAAAAGAGTGCTATGAAGTCATAAAAAGACTCCAATGCAGTTTTAATATCGTTTATACCACAGCACTAGTGAGGGAACGACTGTTTATGGCTGCTGTAACATAAGTGATAAGAAGAGCTGTCTTGTTTCTTTGACAAATTGCTGTAAGAGGAATAAAACACTTCAGGATGTGATTTTATAGGAAAATAATCAACTTCAGGGTGGTAACAGTGACTCCAGATTAAAATGAATTGTGCTCGTGTTAGTTTTTTTAACTAAGCTAACATTACTATCTAGCATTACAGTGAAAGACTAGGTTAGAAAAACACAAACTAGCTAGTTAGCTATTAGCTCTATACAATTAGATATTATATATAGCAATATATAGCTAGCTACACTGTGAAGTCATTGCAGAAGCTAAAATGGCGGATTAGAGCTAATATTTATTCACCTAGGATGTCAAGCTGAAAAAACGTGTCACATTCTAATCATGTGTTTATCGTATTTAAGTAAGATTTGCATGAACGATGCTGTTTACCTCCTTAAGTTGCTAGCTTTGTGTTTAAGAGCTGTGGCTAATTGTTAAGGTAACATGTAATTACAGTGTAATTCTAGTTGTACAAAGTTTTTTTTTTAGTATTTTAGCAACATATCTGAGGGAAACGTTAGCATTCTTGGTGGCTTTGTTGTCTTTCCACCGTCACTTTGCCTTCATATTGTTCAAATAAGATGTAACAATGACATGCTAGCTAGCTGAATTGCTATCCTGAGTCATTGGCTAGTTCTCTGTCACCTAGCAACAGTGTTTTCGTGATTTTATGTACTTGAAACGTGTTGTGAGTTTGCTTTCCCATGCCAAAATCACAAATTTCATTTGAGTACCAAAAGATGCGAGTGTGATGGCCGACCGTTTCCATAGCTACGGTAAAACTGTTGTCCAATGTCAGAGAGGTCAGTGTGGAGCTAAAAGTGTATTTCCCATTAATCACTGTGTCAGTGCTGAGTACAGGAACATCGTAACGTCCTCATGTCAGAGCTCCGGGAGGGGGTCAGAGACCACACACAAACACACACACACACACACACACACACACACACACACACACACACACACACACACACACACACGGGAAGAGTAAGACCTTGGAGACCATCAGAGGCTCTGTCTGTATTCCCTTAACGTATTATGAAAATGTGTTTTCACGGAGAACATGAGAGAACACAGAGAACTCATTGGTACGGGGGGGGAGAGAGAGAGAGAGAGAGAAAGAGAGAGAGAGGACATGGCTCCAGGGCCGTGTGTATTGACCTACATTAGCATGTGAAATAACCCACATCACTGTGTAGCACGTTTAACTGACGAGATTAAACCTGAACAACTCGATCCAGTCTCATTCCATTAGTTCTCCCTTCCTTTTCTTCTGTCTTCTCCCTCTTTTTTCTTTTCTCTCTTCTTCTTCTTTGTCTTTCTCTTGTGCTTTATATCTTTCTGTATCTCTGTTTTTCATACCTTCCATGTATTCTCGCTTTCTTTCTTGTTTATCTCTCTCTCTCACCTTGCCGGTTTCAATCATTGTCTTTCTTTCTTTCTTTCTTTCCTTCTTTCATTCACTCTCTGTAATTGTCTCCCTTTCTTTCTTTCTTTATTTCTTTCTTTTGAGGGAGAGTTGGTCATTTAACCCCCCCATCCCACACTCTGTCTCTTCTTTGCATGTCTTTTGAATTTGTCTGCTCTGTTCTTTTTTTCTCATGAGGTTGTTCGCTCTGGTTTCAGTAAAGTGTGTCACTCATGCACACACGCGCACACACACACACACACACACACACACACACACACACACACTGTAAGTTGGGTGCATCTCTGTGTAGTCTGCAACTTGTAGAATAAAATCGCTCTCCTCATCTGTTTCTCTCTTTAATTCTCGTTTCCAGGCTCCTCTACTTCCTCTGGTGAGATGTAATCCCTTGTTTTCTCTCTCTCTCTCTCTCTCTCTCACTCGCTCGCTCACTCGCTCTCACACTCTCATCCTTTATCTCTCTCCTCAGAGCCATCTCATTCAAGTAGGTTGTTTTCTCTGTTCCTTTATCGCTTCTCTTCCTTTTTTCCTTTCTTCTGTTTATCCTCCATTGATCACTCCATCACAGATGCAGAAGGAAAATCAGTAGTGACACAAGGGAGGAGAGTCACCCCCTCTCTCTCTCTCTCTCTCTCGCTCACTTCTCCTCCATTTGTTCTCCCCGTCCTCATCCTGTTAGTTCTCTCACTCGGACACACGTACGCTGACGTTCCCGCTTCAGCACTGGATGTTGTTCAGAGTGTGGGACTGAAGGGGATTGGATTAAGCCGCTGAGCGCGCGTGTGCGTGTGGGACATGCTTGTCAGGGTTCGTCACAGCTTGTGCGGCTCACAGCGGGGGATGTGAGCGTACGCGCGTGTGTGTGTGCGCGTGTGCGCACGTTAGGATGCGTACAGCGCGAGCCTGGCAGTGTGGCGCCGGCCGTGCGAGGATGATGGCTGTGGTGAGGACGTCTCTGCAGAAAGTGGTGCTCTTCTTACACCGGCTTCAGAGAATGGCCATCACCTCACCACGTTACCAGAAACTCTGCAAGGTCAGTCCACACACACACACACACACACACACACACATACTGTTGTCTCGCCGAGTCTGTTTGGGCTGCATGAGACTGAGTTCATGTATTTTATTCCTCATGTGAAGTTCCAAACAACGACATGATTGATTCTCAATCCTTAATCCTGATTGGTCAGAAAGTATTGATTCATTTTGTTGTTCTAATACGTTTTCATTTCTATAGTAACAACTCACACGGACGCCGTACGCCTGTATGTCTGTATGGCGGAAACTCCACATAGTATAAGCTAATAATAAACAGATAAAAAAGCGTGCTGTTGTCTAACAAAGAAAAATGTTTTCTGTAAGATGTTTATTTAACATTCATGGAAGGAGTCTCCAGTGTCAAAGCTCCATAACAGGAGGTTTCTGTGTGTGTTTTTTAACTTATTAACTTGAAGAGAGAGAAAAAAAGAGGGGTTCTCGAGGAAACGAATGTTTACAGCTAACTTGTCTCACGGATGCTCCAGAGTAAACAGTAGCAGTAAACGTAACAAAAAATGGACAAAAAGAACAATTTCTCATAGTTTAATAAATAAAAAATTGTTAGCTTTGGCAAAGTGCTTTGGTGTAAGAGGAATAAACCGCTAAATGACATGCAATTATTGTAAAATACTGTAACGATAAACTTCGTGGTGGGAACTGTAACTCCGCTGTGCGTCACGCCGCATCACACCACCCCATCGTTGATTAGTTTCCTATAACAACACACTCCCAAGTGTTTTGTTCCTTACGTATCACAGCGATGACACTTTTGTAATATCATTCTTGAAGGAAATCAGAATTCTTGACATTTTCTCAGATAGACTTTGTGTTATTTTTTTGTCACATTTTATCCGTGTAACTCTTGTCCAGTGAGAAACTCTGGGTTCTGCGGATATGACGTGTGACATTCCTCCAGATTTGTACGAGATAAGTGCTCCACATGGGACGGACTTTATCTCAGGAGCTAGGCAGTTTGCCATGTTTACTATAACAATATTGTGATATATTGTCCTATTTTAGTCCTATTGTACTTCATGAGTGAATTGGCGTTAACTTTGTTGGCCAGGTACCGAATTGTTTTCGTAACCGTACATACAAATTATACGATACACGCAAAAAATATGCTTTAAATACATTTCACAAAATATCTGTCTCAAAGATGTGTGAAAATGTTACAAACATGGACATATGCTATGTGCTGGGATATTTGCAATGCAGTCTTATCATTTTATTTAAAAAAATAAAATGCCAAAAAATAGATTTAAATGGCATTCAGTCTGCTGAAATGTCATTCTAAACTAAGTTTTAAAATGAATTTTTTTTTTTACACTAAAGCACTTAAAAAAAAAATTACAGGAATAAAAATACATATCTAAAAACTAGACTTACAAATCACTTACAGTGCAAATGTAATAAATATATTTAAGTATAAAATATAAATATAATAAAAATCAGTCCTAACAAAAAATACAATCAAATACAATACAATATTTACACTGTACATGAAAATTTCAAGTTCCAAAAAAAAAAAATCTTTTCCAAATCTAATTGCAAACTTTTCCTTTTTTTTTTTTTTTTAAACATAGAATAGAATTCTTTTTTTTCCCTCTCTGATATCAGATCCACCATTTGTTTGCTGATATCGGCCTGATGGCTGTGCAAACATTTCATCTTCATACACTCTGATGTGAACTGTAACAGTGTGTCAGTGACTTCTGTGTGAGGGCAGAGATTATTATTATTAGAGGTCACATGACATGTCGGGACATGAGATGAGATGAGAGTCACAGTTAGATGTACTTTGTGTTTGCTCAGTCAGTATACGCAGTCATAAGGTTTGCATTTCGAAATGCTTTTATCCTGTTTTCAATGTGTCCTCTTTTTCACGTTTGTGAAATCGGCTATTTGGCCATTTCATGAAAATGTGGAGCTCACCATGAGAAAATAAACCCTTAAATGAAAAGTGCAGGAGAAAACAACTTAAATTAGCTGCTTGAGTCTAAATTCTCAACCATCAGATGTTTTTTGCCGGCTCGCTCTAAAGTGTTAGACTCAAATCCGAGCAGAAGTGCACCGTATAATAATAAAATAAAGCAGAACCTGAAGCTAAAGTACAAAATAAAGTGGGATACATTTATTATATAAGAAATAAAAGAAATCGGAAGCTAATCGACCTCGACACAAAGCGGAGTTACTGTTCCCGCCCCAAAGTTGATTATTTTCCTATTGCAGCATGCTCCGAAGTGTTTTAATCCACTTAAAGCACAGCAAATTTCTATAATTTTGTTTATTAAAGAATGTACTCGTCATGCATTTTATCACTTTATACTTACATCTTGGAACGTCTGTGAAAGTTAGTCTCTCTCTTTCTCTCCCTTGACGTTAATAAGACCAACAAAAAAAAAAAAACCAACTCGTCATGTTACCAAGAAACTGGAAAACGTAAACGTATCCGTCTTGAAGACTTGGAAGGAGTCTCCAGTGTCGGTGCTTTGTAACAGGCTTTAACTTTGAGTTCTCCAATGTGGGAAAGTCGTCCGTGTTCAGGAAAAAAGAGAGACTGGTGAGGACAGTTTACAGCTGCTGTAACGCAACTTGTTTCGTAGACGTTCCACGACGTTAGATGTAACTCTAAATGGATAAAAAGTATGATCATATAACCGAATGACACCTTACATTGATTTATTCCATACATATACTTTTAATTTAATATTTTTTTTAGTTATAAATGCGTTTGTTTTTTGTTTTTCGTGAAACTTTCCCTTGTGTTTTGTGTGTATATTGTGTAATTGTTATGTGACAGTACAGGACGTGAGCGTGGTGTGTTAGAGGGTTTTGTTTTTCTGCGATGTTTCCTTTTCCTCAGTAATTGGGTTCCTGTGGTGTCTCGTTGTAAAGTGGTACACGCAGAGAGCGGAGAAGTTCTACTTCCTGTAACGACCCCGAGACGGAGGAGAGAACCGCGGGTGGTGGAGATGTTACTGTCGGCTCGTTTGTTCCTGGTGTTAATTTGGAGGAAATTGAATAAGCTGAGAGCAGAAATCCTGCTTTATGAAGGAGACTAACTCTCACTGACACGCCTGTGTTCTTACAGCGAGTGTTTGGGGGAAAATTTAAACAATTCTCCTCTCAGTCTAAATATAAGCGATCAGACAAAACCTGTTTGTGTGTGTGATGGTTGCTGCTTTAGATTAGCACTGGAGATATAAGGCTAATGTGCCTAACTAGTAATGAGTGTGTGTGTGTGGGTGTGTGTTTTGTATATGCTTGTTGCATGACTACAGAGTGAAATCTCTGCCTAATACCTTTATTGCTTTTAGTGCTCTGTGTATGTGTGTGTGTGTGTGTGTGTGTGTGTGTGTGTGTGTGTGTGGGAGATAGAAGGAGGGAGGCTCCCTGAGTCATATGCACTAATGCATGCATATTCTATCTGAATTGTGCACTCTCTTTCTGTCTCTCATTCTCTCTGTCTCACTCTCTCTCTCTGTATCTCACTATCTTTCTGTCAGTCTCTCTTTCTGTCTCTCACTGTCTTTCATTCTCTTCTTCTGTCTTTCTGTCTGTTTCTCTATCTCACTCTCTTTCTTCCTCTTGTTTTTCTTTTCCTCTGTATCTCTCTGTATTTCTGCCTGTCTTTGTTTCTCTATTTGTCTCTCCCTCTCTTTTTTTCCCTCACTGTCCCTTCTTCTCTCTCTTTTTCTCTCTTTCTCTCTCTCTCTTTCTCTCTCCCTAATCTCTCTGAAGTCAATTGTGCTCATGTGCGTGTGTGCGTGCGCGCGTGTGTGTGCATGTGCGCATGTACAAGAGGATTGAACTTATCTGGAGTGTAAGAGAAGATCGTGACTAAGCTCAAATTGTGTTTAGAGACTCTGGAGCTTCCCAGAGAGAGACAGAGGGAGGGAGGGATTGTGTGTGTGTGTGCGTGTGTGTGTGTGTGCGCGCGTGTGTGTGTAGGTTAACTGGCAGAACCCAGATAACATAAAAACATCTAACCAGTATGAGGTGTGCAAGTTATCTCTAAAGTGTAATACGCAATGTTGCTTTTCACCGCTTTAAACCAGTGTATGTTTGATATTCCGGGTAAACAACTTCGCCTAAAGTTGATTAAAGTTGCCATTTGTAATGTTTAGAAGATTTATTAGACCTGTAGTCATCACATCATTTCAAAGATACCGGAGTGAAACTTTGATTTGATTTAATAGTGCCATGAAATGGATCTGATCAGCTTCTCCATTTCAAATGTTTTCTGAAAAAATTGTCTGGCCCTGAAATTAGCCACACCCACCTGGAACAGTGCTGCTCTGCTCTGTCCTTTTTTTTCTCTTAAATGACAACGTATGCCGTTTCATGCAGAGGGAGTGCATGGCTTCTGCATGCAGAGGGAGTGTAAAACATGACACACTGCTTCTTTAAGCATGGGAGAAATGTTAGAGCTCAACCTATAGAAGGAGCTGATCCCCTGTCACTGCATCACACTCAGAAAGGAGAGAGTGAGGCGTGTCTCTGGTGAGCTCTCACACACGCTCTCTGTGTGTGTGTGTGTGTGTGTGTGTGTGTGTGTGTGTGTGTGTGTGTAGCGAGGCTCTGTATGTTAATAATGTCCAAGGATGCTTCTTTATTCTCTCTGGGCTGTGCGATCAAAGCTTGGCAAAGTATCTCTGGCTGATGGACCATTTCACACACACACACACACACACACACACACAGAGCGTGGGGTCACTGAGCTGCATGAGGGAGGATGAAGGATGATGATTAGGGATGATGCAGGTGGATGATCAGGTTTCATCACGGAGGCCTTCGTCCATCTGAACCACACATTTTTCACCCTGCGACTGTCTCACACACACACTCATCCAATTATACTTTTATTTCTCCCTCTCTTTCTGTCTGTCTATGTGTCTCTTTCTCTGTGTGTGTGTGTGTGTCTCTCTCAGTTGGTCTCTCTCTCTCTGTCTCTCTGACTGTTTCTCTGTCTCTCTCTCTCTCTCTCTGTCAGTCTCTCTCTCTCTCTATCTATCTGTCTGTCTCTCAAAGTTCCAAGTGTGCTTTATTGACGTTCCTGTTTTTAACAATGCTGCCAAAACGTGTGTTTGCGTGTGTGTTTGCGTGTGTGTTTGCGTGTGTGTTTGCCTGTGTGTTTGCCTGTGTGTTTGCCTGTGTGTTTGCCTGTGTGTTTGCGTGAGTTGGAGTATGTGTTTGGGTGAATGAGTGTGTGTTTGGATGTGTGTTTGCGTGCCTGCTTGTGTGTGTGTGTGAGTGTTGGAGTGTGTGTCTGTGTTTCAGTGCGTGTTTGGCTGTGTGTTGGAGTATGTGTGTGTATATGAGTGTGTGTTTGGATGTGTGTTTGCGTGCCTGCTTGTGTGTGTGTGTGTGTGTGTGTGTGTGTATATGAGTGTGTGTTCGGTGTTGTTCATTGAGCTTTGGCTCAGGTTGGAGAATTGTGTTGCTGTATGGCTCAGGGGATGAGTTTCTTTGGACAGGTGGTTAGTACTCAGTGCTCAGCACTTCAGCGAGTTGGGGCCGGAGTGGTTCAGGAGGAAAATCCCGAGCTCTGTCGTTGGGTGATTTGTGTTTTTCAGAGTTTTGAGTAGAGTTTCACAGAATTAAATTTGGATTGCTGTCCCAGATTTTGTTGTTGATTAATGGGCCCCATCTTTCACTCCTGTATAGAAGTATTTGAAAGGGTACTGGTGTGATTGTGTTTTGTGGAATTTGGATTTTATTGCGTAGAGGACTCTGTGTGCTTCATCTGTGAGCGTCTGTACTGGGGGGAAAAAATCTGTGTCTTGTTCTCTCTCTCTCTCTCTTTCTTTCTTTCTGTGCCTTTCTATCTGTCGCTATCTCTGTCTGTCTATTTATTCGTCACTCTCTGGTTAAATCTCTACCTCTTTGTCTCTCTCAAGTTCAACACTGCTTTATTGGCACAGCTGTTAGATTACATTATTGCCAAAGCAAATATCACAGACAGAATGTAAGCTTTATAACAGGATAATGTACTAATATTAATTATAAAGAAACAGGAAAAATGTATTTATCAGTAAACAGGTAATAGCAGAAGATAAGAATGTCTCTCTCTCTTTCTCTCCCTCTGTCTGTGTTACTGTATGTCTCTATCTGTCTGTCTCTCTTTTTTCTCTCTTTGTCTGTCTCTCTTCCTCTGCTTCTTACTGTCTTTCTCTCTCTCTGTCTATATCTCTCTCACTCTCTGTCTGTCTCTCGCTCCCTTTCTTTCTGTCTGTTTTTCTCCATTTCAGTTCAATTCAAAGGTTGCTTTGCATTTCTCTATCTGTCTGTCTGTCTGTCTCTCCATCTCTCTGTCTCTCTATCTCCTTGTCTGGCTCTCTATCTGTTGCTTTCTCTGTTTGTCTCTATTTATTTCTCTCTTTCTGTCTATATATCTATCCATCTGTGATTCTCTGTCACAACCACCATCCCTACCCCCCCGTCACTATCTTCAGTCTCTGTATCTTATCTCTCTCTACCTATGACTCTGTCTCCATGTCTCTCCCTCCCTCTCTCTCTCTCTCTCTCTCTCTCTCTCTCTCTCGCTTTCCCTCACACTCTTTCCGTTTCTTTTTTGTAAACTCAAGCTAGCTAGCTGACATTCACATGCTTTTAAACAACCTCTCTCTGTGTCTTGTCCCTTTCACACACGCGCTGTCATGTTTCCTTTGCTTGCTCTCTCCTTCTTTTGTTTCTCTGCATGTTTCTCTCACTCTTTCTTGCACCCTGCTCTATTCTCTGTCATTTCTTTGAATGTTTCGTTTATTTTTGCACCCTGCTTCCCTCTCCATCTCTCTGCATCTTTGCATTCCCTTTCTCGTTTCCTTGGAGTTTTTTGACTCTCTCTCTCTCTCTCGTTTTCTCTCTCTCTCTCTCTCTGAGAGAATGCAGAAAATGCAGTCGGCTTCTCTCGTTTCTTTCACTCCACACATCTGTCGCTCTGCCAAATGTAATAGCTGATGACGTGTATAGACGTCAAATATGATCCATAATAATCCGATCTTTTTGTTCGGCTCCATTGTGTGCACCAAAAGCTTAGAGAAATACACAAATTAAGGATATAAAATTTTAAAGAACGTGGAAATGCAACATTTTACCTCCATTTACCTTTTTTTTTTTTACCACTATTTACCTCTATAATAACTTCTTTTGTGCTTAGCTATGCACTAAAGAAGATCAAGATCTGCTTTTGTTTTATTTTTCGTCTATTTAGTCCTTTGAATTTTGTTTCTTTTTCTGGAAAACCACCCAACATGCTATCTATTTATCTTTGTCACACTGTTTAGTCTGAAACTGTGGAGCTTGGACGCTCGTAAAGTATTTGAATATACACATCGTGTTAATTTTCTTTGGTGTTTTTAATCTTAAAAAAATCCTTTTTTTCCCCCTTTGTTTTTGCTAAGGGTAAGATTTCAGATTCAAAAAAAAACAAAAAACAAAAAAAAAACAAAAAAAAAACCAGAACCCTAAATACAAATCCCGAAAATTCAAAAATAGCCATTACAACCTGCTTAAAGTTCTAAGGAAGTTGAATGTTTCCAAGCTCCGCCCTATTTTCTTGGTCGCTCATGCTGCTTATAGTTTGTATTCGTAGACTTCGTACTAGCTTTGTTGGCAGATTAGCAAAGCAAACTCCCTGTGCTAGCTACGTACACTCACCAGACACACCGATTTGAAAGTAGCTATGTAATTTCTGCTTAGTTCCTGCTAGCTGCTTGTAATCTCGGGTTTAAATCAGGAGAAAGAGGCGTGTCTATTTTCTTGTCAGTAATGTTTATTGCTAATTCAGACTCCTCCCTGTTTGCACAAGCCTAGACACTGAGCGAGTGGTCACGTGTTTGAGGCTGTGCCTCTATAGAGAACACTGTATTTGTTTAGATTTTGCATTTCAAACATCCTACATCTGACCATGTGAGTGTGTGTGTGTGTGTGTGTGTGTGTGTGTGTGTGTGCACACGATTGGTAACACGTCCTTCATCGCTCATCACTACACACCAAAGAGCCATATGCACCTGACAATTACGACAACGATGATGATGGTGATGATGACTCCACTCTTAACCCTCGTTGGTTAAGGATCAGCAGCCTGGCACTAACACACACACACACACACACACATGAAGCCACTCCAAGGCTTCATAAATCATTAGGATTAGAAGCTTAGTGTTAATTAAAAAGCAATTACCTCAGCAGACATGAGCATGTGTTTGCGGATGCACATGCGCACACGCATGCATGCATGCATGCGTGTGTGTGTGTGTGTGTGTGTGTGTGTGTGTGTGTATGTGTGTATGTGTTCCCTGAGGACTTATTTGCATAGCAGGGATGAAAATCTAATCCTGGTATGAGTGTGACATGCTTCTGCAGGCTGGGAATCCGCACACAGAGATTAGTGATGCCATAGCCCGGAACATGCTGATTGAAGTGTAAGTGTGTGTGTGTGTGTGTGTGTGTGTAAGTGTGTGGGGTAGATTTTCTTAGCTATTTGTTCAAGTTTGTGTGGATCATAGCTCCTAGCTGCACATCTGTATACTCACTTTACAATGTAAGCCCATGAATCGGACTTTAAGTAAAGAAAAGCCATCTATTTAAAGTGAAAGGGGTGTGTGTGTGTGTTAGAGAGAGAGAGAGAGAGAGAGAGAGAGAGAGAGAGACTGGCTCACTATAAACTCACACTTACACTGGGAAAGGACTATTAATTAACTAGCTAACAGCTTTCTTTCTACACACACTTTCTGGTCACACACACATTCGCTCCTCACACACTTCTGCAGTTCTGTTTTTAAAGCATTTACCAAACAGGCGTCAAATCAAACAATTGATGGCCCGATCTTCACCCGTGAAACGACTCCACCTACCGACCTCAGGCGGATCGCTCGTGGTCAGCTTTATCTCGCGTCGTTTATTTCTGATTGTGAGAAATGACCCTTTTTCACACTAAACCACACTCTGAGGGTTGCCAGGTCTGAGCCAAAATAGCTTTGCAAGCCGATAAAAAATAAAAAGCGGAGTGTTTATCATTTTGGTGCCGTGGGGTCTGGTGAGGTTGCTGGGTACTCCCAGGGTGGTTCTTGATAACAGAAGATGACAGACATTTAAGGAAGTGGTGTTTTATTTGAAGTTTTATGCTGCGTTCTGAGTAAATCTCGTAACTCTATATATCCGTCCTCGGACGAAAACGCCCCCTCAGCTTCTCTGCTAGGAAAGTCGGGAAGGCATCCTCAACCCTGAGTTTAGCATGTGATGCCATGTCATCATGGCCACCACTTCACTACTTCAAATGAGCTTATAGTAGTATTCACTTTAGATTTATCAACATAGGCACATTAGTTGGTTAAATCTACAAGTTGATTAAATTTTGGGAAAATAAATACATCATAAACTCACAATCACTAATGTTAGCTGGCGTGTGTTCCTATCTTAATCTTGGTGCTCTTCAAAAAATGTGACGTCAAATTCTTGCAATATGATTATTATTTTTAGGGATAGCATTTTTTCAGACTGAGTACATGTTTTTAGTACCTGATGCTGATACGATGATTAAATGAGTAACCTGATGGTCTCTAAGTAGACTAAGTAAACGAAAGTAAAATCGACTCTCATTTGAGCTCTTTTTGTGTCGTTTCTCCTCTTCAAAAGCACTCTTTTCACGTGCTACTTGCAGCTCATTATGCGTTTCAGGTTCTGAAGAGCAGAACCTGATGCTCACTTGTCAGTCAGCTAAGTTAGCTATAACAGCTAGCTAGGTAAACATCTAAATTGGATGTAAAATGTCAGGTAGATATGTTTTAGCTTGTATGTTTTAGCTATATAGTAAACTTTTATTCAACTCCTTATTTTGGCAAGGTGACAATTAATGATAGTTATGGAACACAGAAGATTGTCATAATGAAGCTGCGTACACATCCCTAAGTTTAAGACTGGAACGAAAAAAGCCATAATAAATTTTTAACTTGCCTACTTTTCCTATTATCCTCCATTTCCACCTCCTCCTGCACTCTTTTCTCTTTTCCGCCTTTCATCATGTGTAGGCTTTGAGTCTCTCTCTGACAGCCCCCCTCTCACTGCCGCACTTTTTTCCCCCCTCTCGTCACTCCTGCTCTCTCATTCCACTTCTTTTTTTTTTTTTTTCCCCTAAAGCTTGACTTATGAAGACAGTACTGTGCTTTCCGAGTACCGCTCCAGCACCATCTCTCGCCTTTCCCCTCGCTCCCTTCCTATCCCTCGCTCGCTTTCTGCCTCCATCTATCAGAAAGGTTGAACTTTCTAAGCTTGTTAGGAAAGTTTTCAAACGGGTTTGTCTGACACCGAGCTCAAAATTGTGCATTTGTGAACCCACCGGATTCTTCAATGGCAGTCTGCTCTGGCTGGCCTGCATAATTTAGTTGATAAATCTGTTTCCATTACCCTTTTCCCCTACGATACAATAGCGCTTTTAAGCAAACCGAGCGTAAGCTGCCGCGTTCACTCATGCAAACCGGTAAACCTGAGCTGGTGTTCAGTGCTTTCCTGAAGACTGTATTTGCCTTATGTCCTGTTTGCACACACTCTGTCTCACAAGACCATCTGCAAGTCATGGAAAAATAGAAAAAAAAGAAGCGATGCAGCAGCACTTTAGTCCTTTAGTCTGTCCAGCTCTCTCACCTCCTCGTCTGTACGTTCTACTCAAACAGATAAGCTTCAACTTTCATGCCAATACTGCCATCAATACCATCCTGCTCGTCATCTCACAGATTGCTAACTAGCTGAGCCGAGCATCTGGATTGTAAAGCTGCAATGCATTCTGGTACTTTGAGTCCAGTGTTTGCACCAACGTCTCCCCTACTTCTATGCTGGATTTCTCTATGCTGGGGAGTGAGGAAAGAAGCTCTTCCTCTGTTTCGTTTTTAGGAGCTAACAGCAAATCCTGATTTCCACAATCTCATCAAGTGATGATTCTTTCTCCTATTAAACACCATTGTAGCTGTGTTGGCAGTAACTGTGACATCAGCACAGGGTACAACTAATACTTCTCATGGGAATAAAGAAAATACCTAGCACAAAGCATCAAATTAGCACCAGTATTACTAAACACATCACAAATATTTCGGTAGAAAAATATTTAATGTGTATCAGGATGAATTTTTCCTTTAATACATTCTAGCCAAATAGTGTTTCATCTGTTGAAAGAGTGGATTCCATCAGTGTGATTTGAGAACTGCTTGCAAGGACACGTTGACAGTTAGCCTTGCTTTCACAGAGTGGTTTTAGTAGCTCCATGAACTCCTATGTGCCACCGAAAGCATCCAATTCAGACCTGCTGTCTAGCAGAAAGAGCCACCACGCTTTCAAACCCTCCGGCCATGGTCACTCCACTCTTCAAATAATGAGCAAGAAGAAAATAAGGAAGAGAAAGAGCTGGAGACGAGATTACAGAGATGCAGAGACTCGGTGGATGGGAATAGCTTGTTGGAAAATAAATGAGTCCACGATGTTCTGTGTCTTTTGTTTGCTACCAACAAGACCAGATCTTTGAGTGTGAGTGGGAGTTGCTCTCTTTCTTTCTCTCTTTTGGAATACAGTAATTAACTCAATGATCCTACCACAGAGAGATGGCGAAGCTTACAAAAAGTTTAGATGCTAGAATTAGCACCGGTCTGAGACTGCATCGAATCAGACTGGCTTATTAGGATACAGCCCACATGGCTGGAGAGAGATTTCAAGTGTGGGCAGCTGGGTTGGCTGCCCTTGGACGTGCACCTGTCCAATTTAACGGCCGATGCTAAATTTGTAGTTATTTATGGCTCACTGTTTGAGCGATGGTGGGCTGGAATTGATCACTGGCCGGCAAGCTGAGAATTATTGGCACAGTTATCGTGAAGAAGGATCAGTGGAAATGCAGCTCTATTAAGAAGATGAAGGGCGTATAATCTACAGCAAGCACCTCTATCAAGTCCTTCGGTTGATAGGGGAAAAAAGCATACCATAATTTAAATTACCATTCCTGTTTTGCACAAAGTATAGATTTTTTCCCATTTTCTCCCCAATTTGGTCATTTGCCAATTTGTAACACACTCGGAAGAAAAGCACAAACTCTTCCGCATACATTAGCTCACAGAAGCCCACGATTGGCTAGTGTTGCTCTGATTGACAGGGGGAGAGAGTAATGCCATTCCTCTTACCTCCCAGACAGCAGTTTGGCGCTCTAGGATTCCCAGCCACAGACAGCTGTGGCATCATCTTGATTCGAATTTGTGATATCTCAGCTGTAGTGCGAACACATTTCTGTTCACATTCCTGACAAAAATAAGAGGTTATTAAACGACTGTGCTTGTCTATATGTTGGTAACTAGTCCGTAGAAATGTCCATCTATTGAACAAGTGGTCAGACAAGCATTCATTATTGGATCATGGCCCAGGTACTGGCCCAAAATGGATATTTTTAATACATTCACTTTGCTCAAGTGGACAAGATCATAAAATGCCTAAGGTACTTTTCATCTGACGAATTACCTCTAAAAGCTTTTCACTTGCTTCATGGCCAAGAATGTCTTTGAAAACCAGAGAAACATTTAAGTGTAAGTACATAAAGGAGTCAAGCAGGTACTGACTTTTGTTTGCTACCCAGAAGATGGTCACCAGTGAGCAAAGAATGAATCATTTCATAAATACTCATAAGTAGTTAATAGTAAATTTACCAGGTAAGGTACACTCTTAGAAGAAGGGATATTCAGGAGTTAGGAGTTCTAGTTTGGAACCCTTTCTGATAGGGGCTGTATGATGTACTCTGTTATTATAGGGTCCTGTGAAGTCTGTCAAACCTTTAGCTTACATCAATAGACATGGCTGTGAAACTGTCTCCTTTCACAGAAAGAGGCAGTTTTACATGGCAGATGACCAATCACAGACATTTTCCCACAGACCCTCAGCAAACAAGAAGTTTGTCTTATTCACTCACCGCTAACTGTTTATAAAAAATAAATAAATAATAATAATCTAATAACATTTACAGGAGGGATGCCATGATTTTCCCTCAGTCCAGTGAGTATACCTTCCTTGTGTCACTGTCTTCAAAAACTGGTTCACAAGACTACAACCTCCAGGATTCTGAAGATTCTTAAGGTTGACTGTTCCAGGAATGAAAGCAAAATGACCTCATAATGGAGTGTTGTAGCAATCAAAGAAGAATGACCTCAGAATGGAGTTTTCCAACAATTCAAGCAAAATGACCTCACAATGGAGTTTTCCAGCAATCAGAGGAAAATGATCTCATAATGGAGTGTTCTATAAATAAGAGCCCAGACACCTCATCAAGGAGTGTTTCAGCGATTAGTGACTGGTGATGTCTCAGTGGAACGCTACAAAAAAAGTCAGATCAAACTTACTCCGCAATGCAGTATTCCAACAATCAGGGCTGATGACTGCACACCAGACACTTAAAACAGAACTGGATGTGGCTTCACAATTGCAGTTTCCTTGATCCAGACCCCGTACCCTTCTCGAAGGAGTGTTCCAACAGTCAGAACCTGGTTAGAACAGTTAGAACCACTTTGGAGTATATGAGCAATCGGAGAAAAATATGCTGGGATATTACTCATGCATGATGGAAGAGAGAGAGTGTGAGATTAAAAAAAAAAAAAAAAAAAAAGGATTCGGTCAGGAGCAGGAGTGTTACAGTTGCTGCACCGATCTGTAGCGGTGAAGCAGGAACTCAGTTTGCGGATAAAGCTCTCTGTTTAAGGTTAATAAGATTACAAGTACAGGCAGTGGATATTGGGTTCCTTCTCAGGGTTCCTGGGCTTACTTTCCATTATAAGGTGAGGAGATAGATGATCCGAGAGTGCTTCAGAGTAGAGCTACTGCTCCTCTGAAAAGGAACCAATTGTGGTGCTTTGGACATCATCTGGATACAAGGATACTCTCTGTTCAGTTCATGTCCCACTGGACGGAGACCTTGGAGAAGACCTGGGACCTGCCGAAGAGATTATATGACACAGTTGAATTGGGAAGACCTAGGGATCCCCGAGAGGAGCTCTTGGAATCTCTGGCTGGGGGTAGAGAAGACCTGACTGATGTTATCAGCCTGTTGGCACTGCAACCAGCATCAGGAAAAGTGGAAGGAAAATTAATCAATGAGACGGCAAAACGCCCGTATATTGAAGTGTTCCGTAAGTTAGACTCTGGTGACCTCTGATTATGTCACAACAGAGATTTCAAACTATCAAAACCTGATGTGACTTCACAATGACATGGACTATCAATCAGTATTCATTGATCTCATAATGGACGGTTCCAAAAATGCAGCTACCAGCATGTGTTGGGAGCTAGAAGGAAACCTGAGAACCCAGAGGAAACCCGCACAGCCACGTATAGAACACAATGAAATGTTTTATTAATTGCAGCCTGGATGCCTTACAGCCAAGCGTCACAGTAATCATACCCTGATGACCTCATAGTGGAGTGCTCCAACAATTAGACCCGCTTGGAATACTCAAGTATAAGATTTTTTTTTTTTTTTAAGACCTCCAAATTATTTTGACTTTCAGATGGAGGATACAGTCAGTTACTGTCTAATGACTCACAGTAGAAGTACTCCTTTCATAGTGGAGTTTTTCCAACAGTCAGAAATTGAGGACCTCACGCTGCTCTCCTGCATTATTGGACGGATCTCATTACATGAGTTCAGAGATGGGTTGTGATTGTGTTTGGAGTTTGTTGAGCTAGCACACGCTAAGGTTCAGCAGTGGAGACTAATAAAGCTAATTAGGCTAGCAACTCTCTCTCTCACACGTACACTGTAATGATATTCTGTCAGAGAAAGATATTCCCATTTGTTCAAATCAGGTCAGGCCAACCTAGACTTGTAAGGAGGTAATAATTGATGCTCTACTTACTGTTTCTAGGGTTATTTGTGCAAACTGTAGTGCAGGAAGTGGACTTTTATTCAGAATGATTGGCTTGACTTCTGCGAATTTGATTTTTGCATTAGTCTAAGGCTAATGCATTCGTTAGCAGCAGAAGGTTACCTTACATTTCTAGTCTTGCTACCACAATTCGTGAGACACTCAATATCTTCTACACGCCAGCCCAGACAGAATGTCACATTTTAACATTTTAAAACCCAAATTCTCTCTTCTGTCCACCCTCTTCTGGCAGCAAACATATAACCCAGAATGCATCATCCCTTTGCCTCTAAAAGGTCAAAAAAACACAATTCTGGATTTGACATTTAAGCCATCCCTACATATCATTATGACTTGTTAAATGACGTTAAATTTATATCTTGAGCACGGTGGCATTTATATGAAGAGATATTTATCTTGGCCTCTGAGTGTCTGAGTCTGGCCTTACAAGCAAGCAATCATGGCACATCAGTTTAATGGCTCACGGCAATGAAAATATCTAACCTACAGTATATCCAAAAGCAGTTAATCCAAGGAGTTGATCTTTTGCTTCCTTACTTAGTCAGTCAGTTTGTAAAGGTACAGGGAACTCTGCTACCATGATTTTTTTTTTCTTTCTTGTGCTATGTTTATTCCTGCCTTAAATGCTTAACTACTTGCCTTCAAATAGTCCAGCAGGATTCGCCAAGATCCAGATTGTAGGAAATGTAGAAGAATACCCAGCAAAAAACATTTGTTGGAATATGGATTTTGTGGGTGCTGGTAACTTCAGTGACGTAATGATCATCTGCAAAGTGTCATCAGAAGACTGGCAAAAGTAGGCTTGCATAGTCTTGTATTCAGAGTTCTTTAGGATCATGCACTGTAAGCAAAGATAATCGAGAATTCAAGAAATCAACATGAGCTAGACTTGGTACAGCTGAAGAAAGTGAAGGTAGGTCAGCATTTAAGGATTGAGGCTCTATACCCATCAGCAAGAAATTAACAATAAGTTAAGAGTTAACCATAAGGTCGACTTGGTGGTTAAGGATTAAGGAGCTACAAGTATGACCTAGACTTGGTAGAGGAGAAAACAGTGGAGGTAGATAATTGGTTGAGGATTATGGCACGTTACCAAGAAAGCAGAGTGGTTAACGATTAAGGAGCTTCACCCATGGCCAAGAAATCAGAGTTTACCATGAAGTCCACTTGGAAGAGGTGAACATAAAGTTGTGGTGGCTCAGTGGTTAAGGATTAAGCGTTTATGCCCATGACCAATAAATCAAGAAGGTAAGTCCCAGGACTAGGAGGGATTGTTCTATCATGGCTGGATCCTTGACCCCTAAGGAGCTCTTGACCCTTTAAGGATTGATGCTGAGATATGTGAAGAGAAAGGTGTTGAGCCAATAAAACTACTATTTTGTTCTAAAAGGTCAGAAACTAACCAAACAGAGCAAAATGAATTAAATGTCCAGGAAAGCAGAAATCTCTGTTTGGTTTCTCCTATGAAAATCTATAACTTTTAGATGTGGGCTTTGTGAAATTGTTTTATTACCTGAAAACAGCAGACTAGCTGAGTGTCCTGTTTGACTGAGCAGCTGTGTACGAGTTGCTGACTGACTCACGCACTGCAAGGCAGTATATGGAAATGAGCAACCTTGCGGTGGCCTGACCTCACCCCCTACTAAAAAATGATTTAGGACTATGGCTGTGTGCGCGCGCGTGTGTGTGTGTGGGTGGGTGTGGGAGAACGATTTAAATCTCCGCTTAGCCATTATTGCCGAGCTCTCAGTGAGGCCGTTCAGTAATGCTGCTCAATATTGATAAAATGACTGTATTGCTGCATATTGCTGAGCGAGTTGATGGATAACAAAACACATCGGTTAGCACGTTGTATGGTTTGCAAAAACGGGCTCCTAGTACTTAGTGTTATTCTTCCTCTTGGTTCATAAATGAGCTGAATATGAATATTTGACAGTCTGAAGTCTGCTGGTGCTGTAATTTTGCTGAGGATGGTACATTGGTGTGTAGATACTTTTGCGTTCAGATTTCCCCTGATGTTTCCTATTGTGTTTCTTACAGTTAAATATATATTACTACACTGTGTTTGGACTCTACCTTTTCGTCCTGCAGATATCTTGCACTTAAGTGATAAGACCAAATGTAAATGAAATTCTGTTTTGGTAGTTGTTAAGTATCCTCCATGCCAAGTCCATATATTGATCAACTCTCACTGAATGTTGGAAGCATGAGCCAATAGAAAACAAGAGCTATTTTTTTAATCTACTTCCTGTACTTACTTTTTGCGTTCTCAGATTTTATTGCCTATTGATAAGAGCTGTTCAGATTTCAGTAATTGGCCATCATATCTCTTCTGAACTCAAGTGGGGGAAAAAAACCTTTAGACATACTCTACTGCCGAGATCATTATACGGTGGACCATTTGGCGAGTTTCCTCTGGCCTCAACCTGTCCTTCAACAGATTTTTCCAGTTACATTAAAAGTGATAACATACTCATGTGAGTAGCCAAAAATACTACCGTTAGCTGTTAGTCTGAAAAAAGATGAGTGCTCTTAAGCGGAATTTCAGAGCGAGACAGGAGAATGTTGAAATGAGCTGAAATGTTGCTGAATATTAAATGTACCCTAGATACAGCATTTAATACATAAATAATGAATAAAATAACCAATGCAATGTAATAATGTACTGTTGGTTTTAAATACATTATTATTTTGTGAGGTGTTAATCAGGCATTTGTTCGTCCGTTCATTCATTCATTAGTTTGTTTGTTGTTTGTCTCTAAATCTAACTGATGCTCTGCTGGTTGTGATGAACCTGAAAGTCAGTGCACTTTGCAGACTTCCCAGTTTTGTTTGCCAACTTGATGAGGATTGACTGTAGCACAGACAGGTCTGGCTGTAAATTGTGGCTACAGTCTTGGGAAAATATCGTGTAATTTAACCTCACCATTAGGCCAATCTTCCATTTGGCCAAACTGTTCTGTAAAAGCGACAGTTGCATTATAAAGCAAGAGCAAAGAGCCACATAGTGCAGTTCAGTTATGTGTGTGTGTGTGTGTGTGCATGTGCGTGCGTGTGTGAGCGCGAGAGAGATTTATGTGGAGCCCATTCAGAAGTAAAAGCTGCTCAACACTAAGTGCTTTTACTCAGTTTGCTCTTGCTAATGCAGCAGATGGTGAGAAACAAAAAGAGAGCGAGAGAGACAGAAAGCAAAAGAGAGATGAATTCCAGGAACTACAAGGACAGACACATGATCAGAGGGAAATGCAAAAAAAGATAGATGGTGGGACGGATAGCACGAGGCGGTATGAGAGATAAAGACACAAAATGAGATTATTTTCCTCTTTCCAGCCATCTGACAGTGCTGAGATCTGACTTGTCTGTTTTGGGAGCTCCCAGGAGCGCCGTGACCTCAGCCTGCTATGATGTTTGCAGAGAAAGTGCAGAAATGTAGTTTCCTTATTTTGATTTTTTTTTTTTTTCCTTGTTACACGCTAAACCCGAGCTGTCTTTGAAGCTCCTGCTCAGGGATCACTAGACAGGAATACAGTGAGGCAAATACTGATTCATAGCAAAAAGGGAGGATACAGAAAGCTACACATCTTCCCTGAGGACTACAATAATAATCGTGTCATAGTGAAACATATGGACTGCATTTGATTTTTTTTTTTTTTTTTTTTTTTTGCTATTTGAAACCTTTTTTTTGTGCATTCAGTATAAAAGATTCACTACCAAATCTATGTAATGGAAGTCTGGAGAGGAAGTTCACATGACACTATCATCACATGACAGATACAATATTTGCACATAATTTACATACCCGGTATGATTGGCCATTGGTTCTAATCGACACACAGTACAGCTCAGTCCAAATCTGTTGAGCTAACTCAAAATAATGAGCATTAATTGGCTTAATTGCTTTAAATTGTCATACATTGCGGCTGCTATTTATTAGCTAATTTTTCAGAGTTAGCAAAACTAAAGTCAGTCTAAAACTCTTCTCAACCATCACAACTGAATAATTTCTTCTCGCACAGATACAGAGAGAGCGCTGTTTTGTGTTGGAACTTACCCACATCAAATAAGTAAAGAATAAAACACTTGCGGGCATGCTGTTACAGGAAAATAATCAATAACTGGGTGGTGTGATGTGGCCTGACATCAAGCGGAAAAACTCAGTTACAAATCGCTGACACTTGAGACTCCTTCCATAAATGTTAAATAAACATGATCGTTTTTTTCTTTGTTAAATAACAGCACATTTTTTAAAAATTTGTTTATTATTAGACTTATTACGTGGAGCGACTGCCATACAACATATTAGAAACTCTAACGTATATATAAACCTGTGACTTGAAGCCGCACTACTATCAGATTATCTTTCTGACCAATCAGATTTGAGAACTCTGCAGCGCTGTGGTGTAAGGAATATTAATGAGGAAGAGTAAAAGCTTATAGGCAGTCTCAGCAAAAAGAGCTGGACGTTATTGTAGCAGATAGAGACACCCTACACCTATTTAAATATCATAGAGTGAAAAAGCACTTGTTTTATAGACACTCAGGAATAATATGAAAATAGCAGGAAGTGCGGCAGTTTCAATAAAAGCAGATCCCACACAATGCACAATTACTGAATCACTTGCTCTTATGTTCTCTCCAGCTCTTGTTCACAACTTTAGAATCACTCTCAATCTCTTGCTGACTCACTCCCTCACAGCCCACACACACACACACACACACACACACACACAGATACAGACAGTGTGTGCAGTAGCTTATTAGATGGAATCACGCTGGTAGACGATGGTAGAGGAGGTTGGGTGGGTAAGACACAGGAACGAGTATGGACCATACACTCGATATGCAGATGTATAGACACACACACACACACACACACTCCCCCCACTGAAATTTGTACAAACTGTAAGTCTATTAACATCAACCATTCTTTTGAAATTACGAATAATCCCACAATAGGAATACTAAAGAAATTGATTCAATAATTGGGAGACGTGTCGATGATCCCACCAATCGCCTTTGACAGTTTATTTAAAAGTGAAGCAACTCAACTGTTCGTATGGTACGAAAAACAGGACAAATAACTGGAAACATTTATACGAGGATAACTCGACCCCAGCTTCACTAATTGAGAAATTAAGTGGAACGTTTTGCTCTCGAAAGTACATATTTGCATATTTAAGAAATAACAAATTCTCAAGTTTTGATGAGCTTGATTTTTGGTGGTGACCTAAGAGTCAAGCTTCCAAGAGAAAGCCTGAGGACCACATTTAAGTAATAGTACTGGCATGTGTTTGGGAGGTGGGAGGAAACCGGAGAACCCAGAGGAAACCATATGGACACAGGGAGAACATGGGAGAACACACAGACAGTAAGCTTAAGCTCAGGATCGCACCCAGGGACCATAGAAGCTGTTGACTCCAAACTAACTTAAGGTGACGAAAAGAACGTAAACTTAAAACTACATCCATTACGCTATCACCATGAAGGTTTACGAGATGACACGGGCACGAGAGAAAATCTTACCAAAGCAGGTCTTGTGTAATTTTACATAACTGGATCAGGACAATAAATAAGGAAACTGTGGCAAGTTCCTTGATTGTAGAAGCACAAATTCTTCCCTCGGATGAATTCTATAGATTTAAAGCATAATTTACAAACACACTAGACCCAATTACAATTTACAAACACCCTTATAAAATCATAGAATTCATAAAGCAGAAAAAAAATGATGTATATGCTTACTGACAAGTGAACGCCTGCCCCTAGATTGCATTCTAACTGAAATTTGTGCTCTTTTCCTTGTACGAGGAAACATCTTACATGTCTTTCTGTTGTAAGAAGAGATAGAGTACGTAATTTTTCGAGGCTGGGTTGAAAAACTTTTGGATTATTCCTTTAAAACTGTCTACTTAAACATTCCATACAAATCCTGCAAGAATTTGATTAGTCGATGTTTCCATGTGGAAAAGCTTGGCCGCGGGGGCATCCCGTACGCCAGCGAGCGCTCAGCCCAGATGAGAACAGCTGTTGTTTGTTCATTAAGTGCTTTCGGGTTGCGTGTCTCGTTATAACCCCCCCTCAACCTCGACGTTCAGCGTCTCCTCCTAATGAGCTTAATTAAGATTTCTCTTTCATATGTCTCCTCCAAGTGCACTTAGTTCGCCTATAGCACTCGTACTGCAAGGGGGAAAAAAAACACCATTAGCATATTAGCATATCTAAAAGTATAATTGCAGACATTTTGGAGTGAAAAGTGGAGACTTTTTTTTTTTCTTTTTTTTTTGAAATACTGATACTTCATTTCTTCCTGGATTTGTCCATGGTCATGCTGTATTTCTGTATGAGTGGACTGAAGTGAAAATCCTGTGTGTTTACTGTCCACGGGAGTGGTGCTGGTTCATCTGTGCATCTCTCTCTCTCTCTCACACACACACACACACACACACATTAAATTTTCCCCACTGTAATGAGCTGAATATCATGAATCGGATATGACTTGTGCTTCACTATTGATGAGATGTGCAAATTCAGTTCCATTACCCGTTTACCACTGATACCTGTCTCTCTCTTTGCTCTCTTTCTCTCTCCCACATACACACACACACACACACACACACACACACACATTCATTTCCTGGCCGATTAACCGATTCCCTTTCTGCCTGTGTGGCTGCAGGACGAATCCTGATGCAATTCCATGCTGCACAATATCAGCTTTTTATTTGCTAAAATACTCTGTCAGCCTTGTCTCCCTCTCCCTCACTACCACACACACACACACACACACACACATACACACACACACACACACACACACACAGGCTTCAGGGTGTGTAGCGAACGAATGTTGAACCCGAACAAAGCTTCCAGCCGCACCAAAGCCTGATATGTATGTAAAACTAAAGAAAGTGCCACATAAAAGGCTGACATTTTAATTTGGTTGTGTAGCTGTGTGTGATGTCTGTTTCTGTCACTGTCTGTGTCTCTGTGTGTGTGTGGGGGGGGGGGAGCATGGTGTGTGTGTGTGTGTGTGGGGAGGGTGGGAGTTGGAGCGTGGTGTGTGTGTGTGTGTGTTTATGCATGCTATAAAATTTGAACTTAGAAACCTTTACCGGAAAGCGTTCCAGAGCAAACACGCTTGTTCACTAGGTACACTTCATTTCAGACAGAGGAGGCTTTTATGAGGCTTCGTTATATTATTTCAGATAACGTTATGATCATGTTTATGATCTGGATGATTGATTTTTTTCCCCGAAACGCAGGTGTTTTTATTGGCCGGGTTTATTGCCAGTTAGGTTTGCTGCGATATAAGAGGAATAACACACTTGGGGCTGTGGTGTTACAGGAAAACAATCAATCATGAAGTAGTGTGATGAAGTAGACTGTTATCATGTAAAAGTTGATTATTTTCCAATAACTGCACGTGTTTTTAATTCCATTTATTCCACAGCAATTCGTCGACATTTACAATCCTTACTAATTGAAGAATGATATCTTTTATCCTTTTTATCAGTTTATTGGTGCACATGCTTTTACTTTTTACCCATTTATGTAGGAACGTTTATGAAACAAGTTCTCACTTACATTAATGAACAGTTGTTCCCTCATCAGTAATTACACACGTTTTTATGTGTTATGTTTCTGTGGCGCGTCCTTCATACAAGTCACTATGAATGAGCTGTTACTATAGAAACGATAACGTATCAGAACAAGCACGTTAACATAAACCTGTGATTTGCCTTGCAGCAGGAGCTAGAGCTGTTATGGAAAATTCATCAACACCTTCTGACCAATCAGAATCGAGAATTCGAATCAGGTCATAAATAAGCTCTCATAACTATTATTGCTATAGTTAAACACTCCCAAACAGAAGGAATAGTCTGCCTAAAAATAACCAAGCCCAGCCTAATCGATTTGACCGAATTATTTCAGAAGGAGATCTCCACGGTTATTATTTTTACACACTCTCACATCTGGTTATATAACCTGCGGAAACACAAACTGCTTTGCAAAAAAAAAAAAAAAAAGAAAGGTTGACGGTTCCCCGAAGAAACCATCTTGAGAAAGGGGTATGAGAGTCTTCTGTTTATCCATCTTGAGGGTTTTTAGTACTTGTCTCTGAGTCAGTGAGGTATAAATCTAGGTCTCTCCTTCTCTCTCTCTCTCTCTCTCTCTCTCTCTCTCTCTCTCTCTCTCGGTCTTGCATCTTTGTCTCAGATGATATGGGGAGTTTTCACGAACCCTTTCTGTCTCCAGAATGTGACGTGTTGCGTAAGAACAGTATTCAGTTTCCATGTGAGATCAGTACTGTCAGGTTCTCTCAGCTCCTCCTCTCGACTCATCACGCCATACTTGTCATGCTTCAGACACGCTAGATTTCATTTTTATGCTGTGAATTATTTAATCCTGTTTTATGGAAGCTGCTGAAAATGAGAGGAGAAAACATTGAAGTTGAGCTATCTGATGCATTTAGAAACCTTTTAGTGTGTGTGTGTGTGTGTGAGAGAGAGAGAGAGAGAGAGAGAGAGAGAGAGACAGAGAGAGAGACAGAGAGAGAGACAGAGAGAGAGACAGAGAGAGAGATATTGAAACTGGCTTAGGACTATGGGTACAGAGGTAGTGTGTGGGGCATGCTGTACTAGAAAAATAATCAGTGACAAGGTGGTGTGGAAGGAGTTGGATACCGCTCCGATTATTAGTTGATTAGTTGATTAGTTGATACCCCACAGCAGTTTTCCTACACTGACTATTTTTGTTTACTAAAGAGCAACAAGTCATGCTTTTTATCCATTTGCAGTTGCGTATAATGTTATGGAACATCCGAGAAGCAAGTTGTTTTTTGTTAAATGTACAGCGTGTTTTACTGCCACAATTAATAAAGCGGAATGGGATACATTATTGTAAGGGCACGGGATTAGACTTGATATAGCAGGTGCCGATCCATTTGAATATTCCTGGGTTGGCCCTGATATCAGAGTTTTGGATCGGATCCAGACGAATGGAAAGGTATTGCAGATGCTCATCGGATTGAAGTGCAGTCAGACGGCACCAATCCGATTTTTCTTGGAATCTGGCGTTGTGGAACCTGTCCATCCTTCCTGAGTTTTTCCTCTTTAGTTCGGATTGTCAGCACCCGTCATATGACTGATAGTTTGGTGCCAAACTCTGGTGCACTTTTCAGGGTGTCACATGTCTGACTGGCTCAATATCTCGCTGTCACTTTCTCGCTTTATTTTTCTAAAACCCCCCCCCCCCCCCCCCCTTCATCACTGTATCTCTCTCTTTCTGTCTCTCTCTCTGTCTCTTCTTATTCACACACTGACACAAAGCAGTCTGAGCCACACAGATAAGCGCATTTGCATGCTCACCAGAAGGATATCAATGGCTCAGGGAGTCACGCTCCAGTTCTGACCCTGAAAGGTTCACAGGAAGTGACCTCGTCAGGGGGTGGCATAATGATGGAGGAATGATAACTGTTTGGGTTTGGCCGTGACGGAAAGATCGCCTCACACTGAATGCGTTTTATTCGCATCACAGTTCCAGTGATGGAAGGTCAAAGGTCACGGAGCCCCTACAGGCACTTAAATTGAGAATGTGTGAGGAAAAACGACGCAGCAAGAAAGGAAACCTATTCATTTATTCACAGAAAGTGTGTAGTAGTATTACTGCGGACTTTAAACATCAACGGCGACGGAGACTGGAAATAAATGCGCATCAACTGCACCGTCACGGAAACGCAGAATCAAAGCCACTAAGCGACAGCTCAAACACGACAGCGGAGCGGAGCGCTTGACAATTCATGCTGAGTATGAAAAATGTCATTGCAGAAAGCAGGAGGGGATCTGAGATCAAATTCTGCTTTAATGCATTACACAGAAGATGAGGTTTTATTCTTGAAATATTACCAGTAACATTAGGAGCAAACAGGGAAAAAAAGAAGAAATCTATTAAATTAGATGAGAGACCTTGAAAAAATAGTCTGAATGAATTGAAAGAAAAGAAATACAGTCCCAAATTTAACATCATGCTTTGCTGACTCAAGTCATAGCATCAAGTCAAATTCGCATAATCCCAAAACAGCACGTTTCTCTGTATGGGGGTCGATCAGGCTGCCAACTTTTCCTGAAGAATCAATGACAGTAACAACAACGTCACTGCGCTACAGCAAATGAAATACATAACAAAAGCTAACACTTTTAAAAAAAAAAAAAAAAAAAAAAAAAAAAAAAAAAAAAAAAAAGGCAAAGACTGGTATACATATTTGGCATGTACAGTAGAACACAGAGATGGGTAC
>CM075018.1:21760768-21798268 GCA_037576675.1 Pangasius sanitwongsei
AACCCTAACCCTAACCCTAACCCTAACCCTAACCCTAACCCTAACCCTAACCCTAACCCTAACACTAACCCTAACACAAACACAAAAAAAAAAACAAACACAAACAATAAAAAAAAAAAAAAAAAAAAAAAAAAAAAAAAAAAAAAAAAAAAAGGCAATAACAACAATGACAAAACTGCAACACATGAAAAAACACAGAAGAAAAAAAAAAACAACTCTAAAGACTTACAACAGATAAAAAAAAATATAGAAGGAAAAAGACCATAGCAACAGAGACGACAATTTTTAATAAATCAATCGTGTGACACATTTCTTTTAAGTCAAGAATTTTATTTATTTATTTATTTTTATTACAATTTGCCCACTATTGAGAATGAAGTAAGGAAAACATGAAACAACTCTTTCATCAAATTTTATCTGGAAAAAAAAAAAAAAATTACAAAAAAAATTTCAGTAATATTTCTCAGTTTACTTTGAAAGATATCTTGAAGTTTAACCGAAATGTTTGATTGCCAGTGTGTGTATGTATGTATGCGCGCGTGTGTGTGTGTGTGTGTGTGTGTATGTATATGTATATGTTTTTTATTACACTAGTGTGAGTGTGTGTGTGTGTGCACGTGTGTGTGTCCTGAGATTTAAATAAATGAAGAAGTAAATCTTCATAAACATTCATAACTCTTCTTAGAGTGTCTTGTTGTCTGATGAGGTGGAAGGTTTATTTGCTGTAGAGTGCGCGCGTGTGTAAGAGGATAAATCTATACACTGAAACACCACACGCTAACCTAATGCATATCTGTGTGTGTGTGGGGGGGGGAGTGTTTCCGATAGAATCAGACAGGAATAGATGAATGTTCAAGGGGTTTGAGTGTCTAATCACTCTCTCTGACCTTTCTCTGTCACTCTGACAGTAACGAATAGTGCTGATTTAAATCACATCCAGAAACTACCCAGAATGCTCTGAAAGTGCCCCACACACACACACACACCCCCTGATGTTATCACAGAGAGTACAGACGTAGGTATGGAAACTATGGGGTGTGTGTGTGTGTGGTCTGTGTGCATTGATGTATGTGTGTGTATGCATGTGTATATAGATTCTTAACTAAACTGATCGTGTCCAAAGGTTTTGTCAACCTGTAGTGTGTGTGTGTGTGTGTGTGTCAGTGTTCTAATATACTGTATACTGTATCACCAGTAAAAAAAAAAAAAAAGGTTTCATTTACGCTTTCTTGCAATCTATGTCACTCTCTCAGTAGCAGATGGAGCTCTCCAAATAATTTTTTATCCTCACTCAGTCTAGCCATCCAAGCATTTTTCTACTTCACTTTAATTTCCATCTTTCTTACTCGGGGACAGTTTCGTTCAGGTGTTTTTCCTTCAGCAGTACATTTCCAGTACTTTTCAAATCTTTCCTGCACTTTTCAAATTTTTTTCCCCAATGTACTGTTTGCTAAACCAATGCATATCTCGCACACATGCATGTACACGTGCCCAAAATCGAAATGCTACGCTGTAAATTGAATATGTAAATATTGTAATGAGGTAAAGGCACTTCAAAGGACTCCCTCATGAATATTCATATGTGTATGAGGTTTATTTTCTTTTCTGGCATCTATCTAATGTTCTAACCTGAGTGAGCTAGGCCTGGCCACATGGCTCCTGACATGCTGACTTTATGGAAATGGACAGGCGAAGAATGAGCCCATACCTTGCCAGGGAAATCAAAGGAAGCGTAACGAACACACACTCGCACACACAAACATCTGGCCATGAGGGTGCCTCTTGTCACTATACAGGGCAGGAGAGAAGGGATAAATCAAGTGATGTTGTAAGTTGAAACTGAATAAAAAGAAGAGATAGAAGGTGAGGAAGCTTGAGATTTGGAGACTAATGATGCAAGTGAGCTTTTCATCAGTAACTCCTATGACTTTGTTTAGCTGTCTTCACAATTTCTGATCACTCTCGTCCTTCCAACTCTCTTTTTTCGCAGTACTCATCTCATTTCTGTGTGCGCACATGTTTGTGAGTGGTGGTCCTTTCAGGAAGTGGGTGTGTGTAGATAGTTTGGAGAGTATGGTACGATGTAGGGCAGGAAAGAGGGAAGAGGTGGAGTGATGGGTGGAACAGGAGAACACCGATTAAAACAATAAACAGCTGGGGGAGAGAGTGAGAGTGAGAGTGAGAGTGAGGGCTTAGTTGGGATCTTGTAGCCAGAGGGTGAAGGTGGAGGAAAGAAGGAGACGGGATTTGGGGGGAGAAAGGCAATATGGCAAGTTTTAAAAGTTTTCCATGAAGGACTCGAGTATGAAAGGGGAATCAATTTTAATGGTATGGAAGGAGTGAAAAATGGGAACAAGTTTCGTGAGTTCTGGAGGGGTTCCACAGGAGAGCTGGACATAGGAATCTTTGCAGGTCTGAATTGAACCAGAAAAGTGAACCAAGAATCGAAGGAAGAGATGGAATAAAGGAAAGCAATAAAGTTGTTTTTTATTGGGATATGGATTGTCTTGGAACCAACCTTACCTCTTGTCCTTAACACTACTAATTCCATTTGATGACACCTTCATAGACGGTTCCCTCCTGGCTACTGCGCTGGCACCTCTGCTGTGCGGTGAGAAGCAGAACCCCACAGTCCTCGTCGACCCCCATACAGAGAGCCTTTCACTAGGCTAATCGAGCCTGAACGCCTGCCACAGGGGCACAGGAGACCAGGAACAGGGCACTTTCTGTATGCGGGAGTGTGTGGGGGAGAAACGTGTGCAAATCAAAACTGAGCAGACCAGGCACGATGGATCTGAACCTGTGGAACTTTTGAAAGCAGTGGATTTGGAGTAAAGGCGGAATTCTACCTCCAGAGCATCAAGGTCCATCTTTTCTGGATCTTTTGCCCCAGTATCCAGAATTTTCTGCCCTAAATTACTGGATCTTTTACCTTCACCGTCTGAATGATTTCATATTTTCTTCTTCAGGATTCCTTTACCCCAGGTTTCTCAGACTTTTTCCCCAGGCTTTGAATTCTTTTGCTCCAGGCTTTTCTACTTTGAGATTTTCTGTGGCAGGCTCCTGGATCTTTTGCACCCTTTGGTATCTTTTATTTTTTCATCATTGAGGTTTCCCAAGATATTTGGATGTTCTACCCCAGGTTTTGGGATCTTTTGCCCCACACTTTGGAATGATTTGCACTAGACTTCAGGATATTTTTCCCCTGGATTTTCTGTCGCAATCTTCTGGACCTTCTTGCCCAACATTTAAGATCTTTTGTCTGAAGGGATTTGGGTTCATGAATGCCAGGCTTTGGGATCCTTTACCCCATTTTTTTCTGGATTATCTATTCTAGGTTTCTGGAAATTTTCCCTAGGATGTCAGATCTTTTGCCCTAAACATTTGGATATCCTGCCCTAGACTTTGAGATCTTTTCTGCCAGTTTTTATTTCTTATGGATTTTCTATTCCAAATTTCTGGAAATTATTCCCCAGGGCTTTGGGATCTTTAGGTCTAGACTTTGGGATCTCTATCCCAGCTTGGTGGGGCAGCATGGCGGGGCAGCATGGCTGGGCGGCGCTGCTCTGTTGCCTCTTGGAGCATGGTGTTACTAACTAAACCACACACGTATTTGTAAATATAGTCAGAATAAGCTTGGTAAGGATGGCCAGAATTTGTGGTAGTCCCAAAAGTCCCTTTGGTCCATCAAGTTTTTCCCACACATGAACTGGTTAGTTTCTCGGTGTAGGAAACCATAATTGGATGTAGGGACAATTTCTGTCATCGAGAGGAGGATAAAAAGGAGACAACATGATTGGCCTGAACTTTAGTCTTCAAGAGCTGCTGAAGAAGTTTGAGGAGGTACTTCCTTTGCATCCTTTTCAACTCATAGGCAGAAGACGTGCTCTCTGTAATACATTGTTTTATGCCACACTTTTAGCAACTGATCAGACTTAAGATGTTCTACTACATTGTAGCTGAAGGGTTGATGAAGATTCTTCAATAAACATCGAAATGTTATTGAGTAAAAATATGGCACCCTCATTTTTTCCATTCTGTACAGCTTTCTATTTATGTCTCTATGCCCATCATTTTCTTTTTTTAGTTTCTCTTTTCGTGCCTTCCGTTTCCTTGTGTGTGTGTGTGTGTGTGTCTGTGTGTCTGTGTGTTTGAGGTAAGTCTGGTTAAATCGGAGGGAGCACAGTCATATCACTGGGGACCTATTACGTACCAGAAGCAATTATTTAACTTAATAAAGTCAGACGCTTTATTGTCTACTTTAATAGGTCATTCAGCCCGGAGCTTATGTGTGACGGCATCTGATTCATGTGTGCCTGTGGTTGTGGCCCCCTTTTTATTTTTTAAAGCTGTGTGTTCAACCATTTTATTCTGGTCACAGTAAAATCTTTCTTCATGAGCCTTTGACAAATAGCGAGCAGAAATGATGCTTCCTGTCTTGTCTTTCACCATTGCAGCTCTGGGAATACACATAGCCAGTGAGCCTGACAAACACAGCTCTATAGCACAGTCTATCTCACGCACACACACACGCACACACACACACACACAGGCCAGGAGAGGTTTTACTCTGGCGTCAGTACTTTGTAGACTTGGGGAGTGTGTGTGTGTCTGCAAGGACTGACCAAAGCAATCTCTGGTCATTGATTAGCAGGACAGATTCCATTACTCAAACACTCAGACTGCCAGCTACGCACTGAGAGAGAAGAAAAAGAGAGTGAGTCTCGGCTACATCACGTAGGGGTGGGAAATGTAACAAGCTAAAACATAATCGTGCTATTTTATTCTTCATATACCACAGAAATTTGCCAGTTAAAAAATTGTTATTTATTAGTGAATGGCACATTCTGCTTTACTCTTTATCCTTTTTCTTTTCACTCCTTGAAGTTAATAAGACTTTCATAGCATGTGATGTTACCAAAAAAGCATAAATTCCACTATCCTGAAGACTTTCTCATGTCGGAAAAGTACTGACACTGAAGACTCCTTCCATAAATGCTAAATAAACAAACTCCAACGTATAAATGATTCTGTTTTTCTTTGTTAAATAATAACACATCTTTTAAACAGTTTTTTAAATGAGCACTTGTATGAATTATAGCCCAAACTACTGGAGAGCTGCTATTCTAGAAAATTAATCAACAGCAGTCAGACTCGATATCATTTTTAACACATCGCTTACCCCCAATGCTTTATTACAGTCCATATAATTATGTTTGTCCTTAATTATTTAACTGGACATGCGCTGTTGGCCTGGAGTTAAGGCTACGATCCTTTAAGGGTGGGTTTACGCCAAGATTTATTGCTGAAGGCACGATTAAAAATGATTTTGTTCTCACAAGCAAACCCACCATAGATCACTGTAATTCAGCACAGGAATCCTCCATCAATCAGATCATAGAAGAGCATGGAGGATTCACAAAATGACTCAATTCTACATCGAGTAATGGGTTAAGAATGAGTTAGTATCCAGGCGTTAAACGGCAAAAACGGATTACTAGGTTATTCGGGGTGCATTATACTTTGCATTATGAGTGTGTGACTGTTGGATTTTGGACTTCAGAGGCCTGAATTGAGCTCTTTTTCTTTCTTACTGATTTCTTGTGAGACCTGAAAGATGTGTGTGTGTACCTGCATACCAATCTGTCATTTCCTGAGTGTGTGTGTGTGACTTAACCACTTTTACGCAGATTAGACTAATAAATGTGGCCTGAAATGTGAGCAAGAGTCCTTATCTCCGGTTTATAACTGATTTCCCTGTCTGGAAGAAAGACAGAGACGGAAAGACAGGAAGGCACACAGAATTGTGGGTTTCAGTAGTAAATATTCACACTCCATGGTCATTGCTGTCTCTCTGGTGGTAGGCTTGTTAATTGAGCATAAATGTGACAGAAACGAGCACTTTGTGCATGAGCTGGAAAAGACCAAACCACCTCTATATGCTAAGCTCCTTCAACCATTCAGTTTCTCTTTCTAGTACCGAAGACAGACTTTTTTTTTTATCCATTTATAGTTACAGTGAATGTTGTGAAACATCCATACCAGAAGTTAGTTCCTGTTATCACTTAACTTATGGCAGCTATAAAGAGTCTTTTTCTCACCAGCCTCTCTTTTTTTTTTATCTCTCTCTTAGAAAATAAAGACAAAAAGACAAAAACACAGCTTGTCATGTTCCTGAGAAATCGCAAAAAAGAAAAAAAAAAGTTACACTGGAGGCTTCTTCAAAAAAATACTAAAGTAATATAAAATATAAACCTGTGATTTGAAGTGCTGTCAGAGCTGCTGTTATAGAAAGTCAATCTACGCATAAATACATTTAAACCACTTCAACCCAGTTAGGCCGAATCTTACATTTCTTCCTGTTCACTATATATGCTCACTACATAGGTTTTAACATAATGGCATTGTAGATCATATGTAATATACACCTGATGCCCAGTTTGAAACTCAGCATCTGAAAAGTCATGACTCCAAAATATAACTGCTGGAAATGAATTTCATTTAGGACACAGCTGCTGCTTGCTTGTTTTATTTAATTCGAAAAATATTGCATAAGTTAAAAATGCTAACAAAGGACATTTATTTACATCAAACGACACAAAATCCTCAACCTCGATATTTTGACGTTTTGAGAAAGTATGGCCTTGGTATTCTACATTTGTTAAGTGCTGGATTGCACTGAATGAAATTGAGACTATGTAGGAATATTATACACTTTTGGGAAACCTATTTGCCATAAATAATACAAAAAATCATTCATTTGACACACCCTCATAGAATATGGGATCTTAAACAATCAAATATATGGTACGTCTGAGTGTGTGCTCTTTAAATATGTAAATATTAAGAACATCGTATACATATTAGAAACGTGAAATTCATCCTGACGTGTACGTGTGCACGTTGCCCCTCGGCTTTTTCTTTTAGAGATGATTTGAAAGAAAACCTAAACATGTACATGCACATACTTACTCAAACCAGGCTTTGATCAGAGACTAAGTGCCTTTTTGAGTGTGTGTGAGTGTGTGTGTGTGTGTGTGTGTGTGTGTGTGTTCTTGTGTGTGTTTGTAATTATCGGCCAGATTGCTTCCTGTTGCCTCTCCCCATGGTTTTGTTTACCGTTTGATGTTGCACAATCAGACCATGATTGGTCTGTAATGAAGTTGGTTGTCCAGTTTGTGGAGTCCAAGCCAGTTCATTTCATCTCTTATCTCTTTGTGCATGTGTGTGTATGTATGTATGTGTGTGTGTGTGTGTGTGTGTGTGTGTGTGTGTGTGTGTGTGTATATGTGTACATGTATGTACTGATGTTACTTGGTTTGTAAATATTATTACAGATTGCTGTTTTTTGCTTTTTTTCTATTAAAATGTCCCTAATTCTGCATGTATGTGTGTTCAGGTGTAAGATATTTAAGAAAAGTAGCAAGACCTGATATTATAAAATGTAGCAAATGTGTAAGCATCTAAGCATAGGTGTGTGTGTGTGTATGTGTATATATATATATATATATATATATATATATGTATATATGTATGTGTATATATGTATGTGTATATATATATATATACGCTTAAGTGTGAATATCAGTTGGTTGTGAGTTAAAACTTGTGTCTGTGTGTGTAGGATATCCAGGCGGAGATCGACGCCCATAACGATGTGTTTAAGAGCGTGGACGGAAACAAGTTGAGGATGGTGAAGGCTCTGGGCAGTTCTGAGGAGGCTGTGTTCCTGCAGCAGAGGCTGGATGACATGAACCACCGCTGGAACGAACTCAAGGCCAAATCGGCCAACATACGGTCAGCACACACAGAATATAGAACACAGTTTTATAAACAGCAATGCAGAACAACTTATGCATGTCTGAACTAGTACACATGCTGTGCATTGCTGTCACATGACCACAAACACAAAGTACAGACAAGATGAGGGTAGAGATGAAAATATATGTTAAAAAGAGGAAGAGAGTGAAGGAAGAAAAGAGAGAGAGTGTGTGTGTGGGGGCGGGGGGCTACTGATGTGTGTTGAAAAGAGGACCTGGCTGTTTTATTATTTAATTCTCATTAGGGATTAATTAGTGAACATGTGTATTTATCAAGCAATTGACAGGCCGCTATTGTTCAGTGCCATTACCACCAACGCATGCCGTACAGAAAGAAGGTAATGTATGGAAATTATTCCAGCCACACTGAAGTGTTTGTATGAATGTATTGAGGTATGTGTGTGTATGTGTAGGGCTCATCTGGAGGCCAGTGCTGAGCGATGGAGCAGGCTGCTATCCATTCTCGAGGAGTTGTGGAGGTGGATCTGCCAGAAGGATGATGAGCTCACTAAACAGATGCCTATTGGAGGAGATGTGCCGACGTTACTGCAGCAACACAACCACTGCTCGGTCAGTACACACACACACACACACACACACACTGACCACCTGCTCCTGACCCTCTGGTCTAGTCCCTTTTTCTAGACCCTCTGGTCTGTTCTTTTTTCTAGACCAGCTGGTCTTCACTCTTTGGCGTAGTCCTTTTTTATAACCTTCTGGTCCTGATCCTGCTCCTTTGTCTAGATTTTCTGGTCCTGACCCTTTGGTCTAATCCCATTGTCTAGACCCCCTGGTCTTCATTCTTTGGTCTAGACCCGCTGGTCCTGTCCCTGCTCCTTTGACTAGACCCTCTGGTCCTGACTCTTTGTCTAGACCCTTGGTTTCCCCCTGCTTTGGTCTAGTCATTTCTTCTAGACCTTCTGGTCCTGACCCTGCTCCTTTGTCTAGACCCTCTAGTCCTCACCCTCTAATCTAGTCCCTTTATCTAAACTCTCTTATTCTGACCTTCTTATCTAGTCCCTTTGTCTTGCTGCCTCTGTACTGATATAGGCCCTGTTGCACTGATGAAAGCTAATTCAAAAGCAGCCAGCCACATCTGAAAAGATTCTTTGATCCTCTGCCGATATGGAGACTGTTCTTTTAGGAAGTTCTTTTAAGCTGAATAAGCATATTGTTTTTATTAATGCTATACTGTATGTCATGGTTTTTAAAGTCCTGGCTCAGCTACACCTCAGTGAACTACTAATCGCTGCATTCTTCAAATTAGAAATGAGCAAACTCTTTGGAGCTCTTATTCCACTGTGGTGTGTTTAGGGCCAAACTGAGAATTATACAAAGAGCATGCAGTGCCGCATGTTAATCCTTTGGAGGAAAACTGTACGCAAACACAGACTCTATCCACAGGGAATCATGGGAAGTGGAGGTCTTTGAGGCTGTAATTAGCCTGAGATGGTGTGAAAGCGCAAAGGACAATTTGGAGGGCTCTCTTCCTTTCTTCGTCGCTCTCTTCTTCTCTTCTTAATTCCTTTCTCTCTGTGACAGATTGAATAATGACCCCGAGGAGTTGAAAGAAGAAAGGATTGTGTGACTTTCTCTTTCTACCCTTCCTCGCCCTTCCTTGCTCGCTCTCCTTTGCTTTGTGTTTTAATAGTTTGTCTTTCAGCCGTGCGCCTGAGTGTGAATTTTGGGCATAGCAATCCAAAGCGGCAGGGCGAACACGTCGCGGCCGATTAGCGCTGCAGTAGGAAATCTAGAAGTGTATAATGAATGTGTGTGTGTGTGTGTGTGTTTTTGCACCGATAAGACTGGAGAGCTGCTGGAGTACGTCTGTGCCTGGGAGTGTGTAGAGAGGCTGCCACTTAGAGAAAGAGCGTAAGCAAAACGCTATGGAAGGATCAAGTAGCTTCAGGGCACAAAAGGGACAATTAACCCGAGCACTAGAATGGTTAGATGTTACAAACTGTTAAAGCTGTTGCGTGTGCGCGCGCGCGCGCGCGCGTGTGTGTGTGTGTGTGTGTGTGTGCACGTTTGTCTGAATTACTGACAAACACTTCTTGATTAAATAAGTAGACTAAAGCAATTAAATACAGCTGTGTATCTTTAATGAATGAAATATTTTAGAAAAGTATAGCAAGATAATTATGGGAAAAGCAGTCATTATAAAACTCCCTTTATTATGTTATTCACATCAGAGGAATTTGTCCTGTCGAGTGGTTACACACTCAATTACGCATATTAAATAATAATAAAAAAAAAAATCTGCCAATGGATTCCGCAGCAGCAGGTGATTCAGTAAGCTATAAATCCATCCAGATTGATTCTAAGAATAGCACTATGCTTGATGCATGCTGTTTATTTAACTTATTTAGCTGTTAAAAACCTCCATATTTTTACTGCTAGTCTGCATAACCAATCAGAATCACGCTTGCTGTGAGGGAAAAAATGGGAGAAAGAGATTGCCTGTGGTTAAAGGAAGTGGTATGCAATGAAACTCAAAAATATCAGACTTAAAAAAAAATGTACATAAAACAAATATGTTGGTGCAGATTGATATTTTGATTTAAAAAAAAAAACACACACAAATTGCTTTAAAAGGCAAATCAAATGAAAATTACTGTCTATTGACTGAGACCTTTTTTTTTTTTTTTTTTGTAGTGAATCATGATGAATGCTTTGGGTACTTTGGGTACTGAAATACATTACTGGGCATAAAGATATTTTTACGCTAAACCTGTAAAATCCTCCATGAAAACCTCTGAATTAATTTAAAACAACATGAGCATTGCATTAACAAAACTAAAGAGGATAATAATAATAATAATAATAATAAAGTTTTTATAGAGTTTTTCGTAGACTTAAAATGCAGCTTAGTGATGTAAAGTGTAATGTAAAGATAGATAGATAGATGGATGGATGGATGGATGGATAGATAGATAGATAAAAAGCAGCTAAAATAGCACAGCAAAATAGACAAATAATAAAATACAATAAATAATAGCAGTGAAATAAAGAATTAAATAATATAGAATAAAACTATATATGATAAAAAAAAAAAGTGTAAAAAAAAAAGAATAAAAAGCACAATAAGATCAAAGTAGCATGCCAGTAAAAATGAGGCTTTTAATTTTTAATTTTGATTTTTTTTTTTTTTTTTTTCCAGATAGATGGAGTCTAACAAATGCTTACTAGTAATGCATAAAACAAAAGCCTTCTTCGTCACAGTTTTTAAGTATAGCCTTCGGTTTTATATGGATGAGGACTTGGCTTCAGATAAATTTCTAAGTGCGTACACTTGGTCCCTCATGCTGTCATTTCTGAGGCGAGACGCGAGGCTGAAAACTTCCATTTCTCCAGCGATTTCCTCATATATCCTTTTATTTCTTCTGTTTCAGTCATTACATCTATTCCTCATATTCCCACAGAGGCCCTGACTTTCAACACAGCACAATTGTAACCTTCCATCACTGGCAGTCATAGGCCATGAAGAAGATTTTTCGAATGTGTGCTCTGAGTCTGCGTCACTGAGCTGAACCCCGTGTACGCAGCCGCCAAAGTCACTTTGTCTTTATGGTTTCTGTCCCTGTGCTGTGCATCGTTAAGCAGGTCTCGAGCAGCAGTCGTCGATTTCAGGTGTTCAGCGCTGACACTTTGACAAAGACCTTCTTCCTTTGATGAAGATATCGCTTATAATCAGTTTTATTAATCACGCTTTCAATTATCCAATAAAGCGCCTCCATTTGTGGTGCCATAATTAAGATCATCAATCAGCGTTTATTTAATCACGGCTGTGTCGGGTGTAATTCAAGGTCCTAATTAATTTATATCAGACAGAAGGAGGGATTTTGACATCCTAAAAGATGATTCTGCTGTTTCATCTGACAGGCTCAGTGTGGCTTATCAATATTTAACACACTCACACAGTTTTAGGCTTCTTAAAACAATAAATTTCATCATAAATATTTTATGCAGCAAGTCTCATTCAGGAACACTGTCGTTGAGCAAAAGCCCCTAAACCATTACTGTAAAGTTTTGGAGAAAGAGGTATTGCTCATTGTTTTATACAAAACAATATACCATGGAGCCAGGGAGAATGAAAGTAGTTGTAACACTGTTGAATTCAACAGTCTGATTCGCTGCTTACGTTTCTATACTATAGACTGTAACGTAGAGAAACCTGAACTGTACCGCCGAATGGAAACAGCGCTGCTGGAAACTGAAAACGGAAATGCATCATGACATCAAATGCAAGGAGTCCATTCCTTTAGAAGTTTAGGCGGGGACGGTCTGGTTCAGTCCGGGCATGGGTGGTGGAGGGTCCTGTAAAGTTTGGTGCGTTTGTACTGTGCGGTTCCCGAGTTACTCAGCCTTTGGAGGTCCTTTAAAAGTCCTTGATTAGCTTCATTGCCTGGGATGGATTTGCGTTGAAGCTCAACTTCGCAGGAAGGAAAATCTATAAGAAGAAGGTTCGTGACCTTTATATCGTAAATGGATGTTACAATATTGTTAGATTTGTGAGGCGAATGAGCCCCAGAACATTAGGCAGAACATTAGCTTGTTGTGCCAAATTAACCCAAGAACATTAGGCTGGAAAGACTGATAGTGTTAGGCTCTCTCTTATGTATTATCTGATCTTGTTTGGTACTGAATCATGAAAACTGACTGTAGATCAGCCTGTCTTCTGATCTCGTTAGCTTTCTACCCCTCAGATAAAGCTAAAGTTACTCCTGTGTATTGCTGATTGGTTTGCACTCATTGGAGCTGCAGGACAGTATAATATATGAGCCAAATTCATCTAGCCTTAGCACCTGCCTTTATCCACTGCCTTGGATAGAAATAATGACCCTACTTTGGCTCTAACGGAAAAATCACTCTTCTTTTCAGGGCTTTGAAGAAGTTGTACGTCCATCTCTTTATTATTTGATCAATAAAAAGTCAATGAGGCGGCTGAGGTTGAAAGTTGTTTACTGTATCGGCTAAAGTAAGGGTCATCATTTTTAAAGTTCAGCGTTCTTTATTTGCCACATACATATTGCATACAAGTAATGCAGTGAAAGGTTTTTCCTTAGTATCTTTCCTTAGTAAACTATCTATAATAGTATACTATTTCCTTGGTAAAGTATCTATAATTCTGCTTTACGTAGCATTCTTTCTTTATTAATTAATTTTAATTAGCTCACTTGTATTGAAAAAGGGCTGCTTCTGTACACAGGGGTTGAGTTCAGCCAATTGTTATGTCTAGTTGGGATGTTTATGGCTTTGTATTAGTCCATGTTACTTTATGTAGTCCTGTGTATTATGTGTTGCACCATGGTCCTGGAAAAAATGACATTTCGTTCCACTGTATACAAGCTATATAGAGGAATGTCAGTAAATCCCACTTGACTTGACTTGGGTACTTCAGCGGGCTTTTCAGAGTAGTGCGTTGTTAAAGGTGGAGTTGGGGTGGTTTGGTAAAAGCTGCTATAAAGAGTTCAGGCTTTTATGAAATTTTGCAATGCGAAAATAGCGATTCTTAAGCAGGGAAAAAGAGTGGACAGGCCGTCTTAGGACCATCAAAGGTGAGGTCGTTACGGAAAAGAAATATTGACATAAAACTTACCTGGGAGCATTTCTACAAGTAGCAAAGCTATTTACTTTAACTAATTTATACCAAGGTGCTTTTAAATTGTCGAATCTGACTGGTCAGAAGGTGTTCAGAATTGTCCATAACAGCAGCTCTGACAGTAGTTCCAGCTGCAAAGCAGATCACAGGTTCATATAAACGTGCTCGCTCTAATACGTTAATAAGTCATTCACTTGTATGGTGGACGCTCCATTATCTAAGACTAATATTATACAGATTAAAAATTATTATTATCTGATTATTGATATGGTTTAATGATTTATTTAGCATTTTTGGAAGGAGTCTCCAGTGTCAGCACTTTGTAACAATCAGAGGTAAGGCTGTAACTTTACGCTTTCCACCACAGGAAGGTCTTCAGGATGGAGGATATTGCATTTTAACTTCTTATTTATTAACTCTAAAGTGAGAGAATGACTTTTTTATAGTCATAACATAAGTGACAATATTAAATGTAACTATAAATAGATAAAAAGTATGTAATTTCTTAATAAATAAAAAAAATATACAATATACATAAAATATGTAAAAACAGTTTTCTTGGAGCACAGTTGACTCAAGGTTACTGCGCTACTAGCGAGTCACAGGAAAGCCTTGACTGTCAAACAGCATTTTCTGGGTTCTGTTAAGTGAACAGAAATAAACGAGTGCCATTCTCAGTCAACATTCTCCAGGTCAGGGTCTGCTGGATCCTCATCACCTATTTTATCTCACCCGGTTTACCTCAGCCAGCTTTGGCATTTCTGGTAATGTCGTCATGTTGGAGGGAGCTGAGGAGACACCGTGACTGCACTGCTTGAATTTTAAGCAGCTCTAGGAAGCAACAGTAAAAAATCTGGTGTCTTTCCACTTTTCTGTCACAAGGCTGAGCAAGTCTTATCCTTGCATTCCATGTGACATTGCACTGTATAATGGCTGCCATTTTGAGGAGTGAATGCTACTATGTTAGTGAGTATGTGCTTCATTTATTTCATTTATACTGATAATCGACTGCAATAGTACTCTTCACTACATACAATACATTGTCAACAAGCAGCAGTGCAGCAGATCCTCATTGTCCTACTGCCTTGTAGCTATCAGTTAGCTAGCTATGTTATACGATAACCCGCGTGTGACTTTTTTGGGACCGAATTACTAGCTTTGCTGCACATCATAAATATAACTTAAATTACTCACCTTACAATCTTTGTTAGCTAGCTAGCTACGTTATTGGACAACTGAAAAATGTATCTCGGCAGCAAGTATTGCTAACGTTAATAAAAGTTAGTCAGAAGTTGCTTTTTAAATCGATGCATTAAAAATGTCGGCTCGTCACACCTCTAGTAGCTACGTTTCTTACCTAGCTTAATGGAGTTGATCTACATTTTTTGTAGAATTGTAGAACAACTTAGAACATTTTTGGAAAGTGTGATGGCTTAAATGAAGAAAGTTTGCTACAAATGTTATGGCACCTATATCCCAGTCTTCTGCTACCTACTGGTTCTGTGTTAAATGTGAATTTTCTTACGTAACACAGGAGTCCTCCATGAACCACTGAAAACTGAATGCTCTTCCACACTCCGACTGCAAATCACGTTTGGCTTCGTGTCTATAAAAAGCCTCCTCGTAAACAGCTCACTGCTGTGTTTTCTCTCTCCTGTTTCTATTATCTCTTCTTATGTCTCATTTCCTCTCTTTCTCAGAGACAAACAAAAGCCAGTGAAAGGACAATAGCCTTTTTTCTGTCTCTTTCTATATTAAACCTTTGATGATGGTGTAAGGAGAACGTTTGGCTTTCTCTAAAGCTCAAGAGTGAGCGCATTCAGTGTTTCCTCCTTTGTCACATCCCACATGAGACACTGAGGTGAAAATATACCTCTGTTTGTCTTGTGAATTCATCCCCCTCTCTTTTCATCACTGAGAGCTGAGCGCTGATATAACACCCCCTTCCAAGAGAGGTGGGTGGTGGGGGGGGAGCCTTTTGATGGCAAGTTAACATGATTTGATTTTGAGTAATGGAAAACATTTTTTGTTGTCTGAACAATTCTTTTAAGCAGGTTCTCAAAGATCAAGTACGAAAAGCTGTTAATTGTTAATAACAGCTGCTTGTGGAGCACTGAAGAGAAATTTCAGTAGCATTTTCTATGAAGGTCATATTTATAATGAACAATGAAAACATTTTTATCATGTTATAAAGCATTCATAAGGCATTAAACCCATTGTTATAATTATTTATGAAAATTCATTAAACATTATAGCTATACTTATTATGCCTCATGAATTAACATAACGTATTATAAGTAGTGTTCATAACACGGAATAGCGACAATACCAAAAATGCAAACCATCCATAATACATAGTGCATTATGAGACCATGTCTCGATTTTTGTAAATCAATTTGTAAATGCACCGCTTTAAACTCAAATGCCTTTTCATGAGTAATTCTAAAAACGTGTAAAAATGCCTAATGACTGCATAATACCATGTTATTAATGCATCCATAGGTGATTATACTGTATATTTGGCCTTCATAGAAAGTGTACAGAAATTTCTTTTAACAAGCCATGTATTGTATTGTACAATCCTTTTAATCCCGTCTCGGCTTTGCCTCTTATCAAGGCAAGATAGTTTATGTGAACTCAACCGTTAATTCTTTTCCCTTTTCAAAAATTGTTTCGCCCTCATAACGTTCTGGTTAAAATGACAGCCAGTCGATAGAAAGGAGACAGACGACACTTGCTATTGCCATAACAACAAATGGAGGCACTGGTGTTTTTTTATGAGGACAAATAATGGATGTGTGTCTTTCCTGTCTGTAGTCTCTGTAGTAAAACCATATTGTTTTTTTGTTTTTTTTTTTCCCTCTCTGACTGTCTGAGCAGGTGAGAATGGTGTGTAGTTTTACTCTGCTACAAAAAAAGTGAGTGTGTTATGGTTTGTTTTCTCAGACATCATTTTAAGTATAGGGATTGAGATAGTAGAGGCAAAACACTGTAGTTAGTGTGTGTGTTTGAAGCTCTGTACGTTGATGCGACTAGCGGGAGAGAAGGACAAATTGCAGGAGTGTCATCAACGTTACTGTCCTCACAGTGCGACACACACTCATTATCCACGTCAAAATATAAAATGTGAACCAATTTTACTAGAGTCTACTTTTTTTTACTGTTTAAATTTGTACACTTCTTTTGCAGATTTTTTTATAGTAGTCCTGGATTTTTTTTTAGAACACACAGCAAATCCTTAGTAGCTAAATTTTAATATTTTGAGAAGTTGATTGTTACACACTCTTCTTTTCTTTCTTTTTTTTTTTTTTTTTTAAACTATGGAATCTTGGTATAACATTTGGTCTTTTTGAGGTTTACATTGTGACACTCACAAAAAAAAATAGATTCTTCCATTTTTGTTATATTGCTCGCTTTTTGCTACAAGATGCTAAAATACTGCTCCATGCTTTGGACTAGTACAACTACTCTGTACATCAATGTCTGCGATTTCTGTAAAAACCTAAATGGTGTCTGTCTCAGCTGTGAATATGTATCAAATATCTAATAAAAGCAAATTTATATTACCTCAGTAATGCAAAGTAAGAGTTGTAATGATTTCTCTCAATAGTTTGAAATACTGAGAGAGCATTTCAAGACATTTCGTACAACTACGGGTTTTAATTTGATCCAAAATGGCTGAAACGTGCTTGCAAGAAATTTAATACCTGCCCTTCAGTCGTATTCACTATGCAAAAACTGAATTTCATTGAGTTACATTTAAATGTGTAGATTTATACTGGAAGAGTAAACATAATTGAGTAATATGTAAAGACAGAAATGTGCTTCTGCCTCACTAACTTTGTGGTACATTTGGCTGAAGCTTAAGTGGCATGCTCTAAATATGTAGCATACTACCTAGGGTGTGCAGCGGCATTAGGTAGCATGTATAAGTAGAGAATAGAAATTCATTCAGGATTCGGGCATGAATTTTTATAAATTCCATCTTGGATGGTGTCTCTGGATTTTGAGGATTTTATTTTGCACACTGCATGATAGCATTTTTTGCTTTACGAAGAGGAATATTGACATTGTTGTTTCTGTGCTATAAACCTTAAAAATTAAATCCATTAAATTTTATTTTATTTGTTGCGATAATCAAGACTTTATGTCATGCTTCTACTTTACACCCAGTCTCTGCCCTCTTGCCCTTTCGTACACCGCTGAGCAGCTAGAGTAAATGACCGTCTTTATTAACTTTTGGGCTCATTTACACCTTTTAGCGGCTTGTCTCCTTTCATGATTTAATCAGCTCTGATCCTCGACTGGTGCCGTTACTATGGAGCCAATTAGATTGGAGTGCAGCTTGATCGCTTTCCGTCTCTACAGTAAAGCCCGGAATTGTTTAAGGTCACCGTGATTTGGTTTTTCATCCTCTCGCTACAGTCTTTCACCTGGTGTATAATTACAGGATTTTCATCTCTTGTCTCACACTGAATCATTTTGCCTTGCTGTTTTCTAGCGTGTGCTGAGTTTTGAGTGTGTGACTCACTAGTACTCACTAGTTTTTCTACCTGGTATTTTAGATAATTTCTCTCTGGCCCACTTCAAAAATGATTTATTTGACCATTTAGATTGGTCGGATCGTTGTGCGCTCAGTGTAGTGGACTGTTTGGGCAAGTGGTATGGTTTGAACTTATCTACACACATCTGTTTACATTTCTCCATCATTCCTCTCCAAATCATGTTTCAATATGATACCATTTCATACAAGGATCACAGACTAAACCATGAAAGAAATGAGCTTTTCACACTTACCGTTTTTGTTTTCAGGCTCTGAGGGCAGAGCTAAAGGAGAGGGAGCACGTTGTGGTCAGCACGTTGGACCAGGCGCGCATGTTCCTGGCTGATCAGCCGATCGAGGGGCCTGAAGAACCGCGCAAGAACCTGCAGGCAAAAACAGGTGAGAGCTTAATCTATACCAGGGGTGTAGTCTAGTTACATAAAATTGCTTGATTATAAAGGAACCAACATGACTGAATGGCAACAACAGTTACCTTTTAATGATTAGTTTATAGCTATAAATACAATTCACAAAAAATTGTTTTGTAATGATAGATTTTTCAGGCTTTTGAATAGCAGCACACACTCTGTTTTGAAGTTTACACATTTTTTTTTAAAGTCATGTCATCAGTACACTTTTTAGACCAGATAAATAAAATGAAAAGTTTGTGAAATCTCTCTCCTTTCTAAGCTAACATCTCTAGCCCTGTAGCTAGCCTCTGGGCTGATGAGCTGCCTTAAGCTCTCGAGTTCGAGAAAACTAGCCAGGTTTTGTTTGTTTAATTGTTTGTTTTTATATGTTATATACGTTCTGCTGAAATACTTTGCTGGATCCGTCTCAGGTTGATGACCTCTGAGCTAGATTGATGTAGGGTCGGTTACATTCACCCAGTTCCTGACTGCTTTGAATAGAATTAGAAAAATTGGTCTCACACTAGCAAACATTTATTCACAGATTAGCACTAAGCCCAGCCAACGTGGTTTTTATACTTGTAAACCTGGATGGTTTATGCAGATAGGGTTAAAATTCAGTAGCGGTTGGTTTATCTGATCACAGAAAAATGCGAAATGAGTAAAACGAGGGCTTGGTTATAGGACCTGTAAAACTCTTTGGGACAGAAGATTTGCTGACCTTCGAAAGCCTCTTCTTGGTCGTCTTCGAGAAATCGTATTTCTAGCCACTCTTTATCAGAGATGCTGTTCCAGGCCTGAGACGGAGCGCTCTGACTGGCTAAAAGCGACAAATTGTTGGTGAAACTTTAAAAAAGCAATGCGTCTGGCATGTGAACCCAGACATAAATATTTTATCTGGGTTGCAGCGGCCGGTAGGTATGTGCTGGCTTTTCACCCTTTGATCTGCCTCTTCGAAGGACACACATCACACACGCTTGGGGTGTGTACACTCTCTGGTTTTGACAGTCTCTCAGGGTGAAGTGTTTGATGTAACTTTAGTCGAGCATGTGATGGGTCTTGGGATTTTTGCTGTCTGTACTCGTGGAGCCCTGCTGAGTAGAACCAGCACAACTCTCTGGACACGCTCTCAGGGACGTGTCAGATAACACTGCGAGTGTATGTGTGTGAATGTGTGTGCGTGAAAATGAGAGGTGACGCACCTTATCTGTCACACAGATGTGGGATATTTCAGATGTTTTGTTGTTCTGCTTTGCAGCAAGGCCCCGACTTTGCCTTTGATTAATGATGTAGTGTTTGAATGAGAAATATATCAAAATTAGCTTTCTAACAGTATTCATGATATTGTATAAATAACAGTTTTCTAAGCATTAAGTGGATTGCACAAGTACAGGCATCTAATTATTTGCTGTGCTGATTTTTGCCCTTTAAATGTCACATTTCAGGCAGAGGTAAGCTACTTACAAACTTCTGAGCTGAATCAGCATTGAGCGGAATACAGAAATTGGGACAGTAGGCAGGGCTTATAAGGTCAAGACTTTGGGAATGTGATGTGTGCAGTAGGTTTTCAGCAAGGGCAAGTGTTTTATGTATAAATTGGGATGACGATAATATATTTAGTTTTATAGCTAGTAGGGACACCTCTGCATCATTTGGTCAGTGAACATCTGACATTCAACTTCACGTATCTCTGTTTATAAGGCTTTTACAATCAAAGTTACTCCCATTTTGATGGACTTTGGCGCAATCAGTCTTTTCCCTTCACAGGCAAAACCTAAGTTCAAATTTAGTTCAAGTAAAAGTTTACTTTAGATCAACTTTAGTGGTCTTTTGATGCTTTGTCCAACAAAAGCACAGATAGCTTGCAAGCAACCACTCAGACAGGTTGCCAAGCAAAGTAGATTTCTCATAAACGTTCCGACTTGGTGTTGGACAAGTTCTTCCTCTGCTTCAGTCTCAGTAAATTAATAGTCAAAACTCCAGAAACTTTTACAGGAATTCAAGAGTTTGAGGCATTTTTCCATCATAAGAACTTTTTCAGAAACTCAAGAACTTTTGATATTTTTCCAACCTGAAAATTTTTTAAAAGAACACTGGAACATTAGGCTCGTTTCCCTGGAGGATCTTTTATTGGAACTCAGGAGCTTTAGGCAGGAGTCCACTACGGAAATTTTTACAGGAACTCAGTAATTGTAGGTATGATTCCACTGGAGAAACTTTTACAGGAGATCGCAAACTATAGGCATTTGCCATTGGAGGAAGCTTTGGCATGTTTCCACCTGAGAAGCTTTTACACTAACTCATGAACTATGCACATGTTTCCATCATAGAAACTTTTACAGAAACTTGTAGGCAGGTTTCCACCACAGAAATATTTACGGGAACTCAAACTGTGTGCATGTTTCCATCACAGAAACTTGCAGGAACTGGAAGTGCTTGTTTCCACCAGAGGATCTTTTGCAGGAACTCCAGATGCATTTTTCACCACAAACTCAGGAACATTTCACACCACCACAGCATCTCTGAAACTGTGGACATCATTCCATCAAAGGAACTTGTACAAGAACCCGGGAACTGTAGGCATCTTTCCATTGGAGGAACTTTTACAGGAACTCAGGAATGTTTTGCATCTTTCCACCAGATAACTTTACAGAAACTCTGTTAAGTCTGATTTCCATCACAGAAACTTTTAAAGAAACTCTAGGCTTGTTTGCACCAAAGAACGCAGGAACGCAGTAGCTATAGGCATTTTTCTATCTGAGGAATGTCAAATTTTCATCCATTTGACATGTTGCCACTTTTTGACAGAAACTTCTGAATTTAAGACTCATTTCCACTACAGAAAGTTTTACAGGAATTAACTTTTATATCCTGTTTCCACAGGATGAACTTTAATGGGAATATTAGGCACATTTCCTTCAAAGGATCTTTTATGGGAACTTTATCCTTCTTTCCACCACAGGAACTTTTACAGGAACTTGGGAACTTTAGACATGTTTCCACCAGAGGATCTGGGCTGACTTTAGTTGTGCTCTAGTTTCCAAAACCTACAGACCAGGAACTATTTGGGTGGAGGTAGCTGTGCTGAGCACTGCTGAATGACCAATCCTTATCAAAAGGATGCTTGGTGAAAATGAAGTTTTACTGAATGACTAACCCACTTGCCCACCAATTTTGAAAACTTTCACGCTTATTTTCTATCAGATGTGGCTCAACATGAGTGGCAAAGCAGAACATGTCCATCAAGCTTTTGTTTCACATAAGTGGTGACTCAAAAAAAAACATCACGGGGTGATGTTTCTAGTGACATGCTGCTTGCAGGAGGCAACAAAAGACTTGAAGTGTGAAATTGTGCTTCATTTGCATGCAGCTGGTGTAAACAGCTCCAATAATGCTAGCACTTTATTTGTGTAATAAATCAAAAAATTACACATTTTCAATCTGAATTCCCCCCATGTTTACTGTGTTGCTGTTCCTGAAATGATCTAAATGTTGTGCAGTTTGAGAACCTTCTGTTCTTTAACATAATGGCCACAGTTCGTGCAATGAGGTAGGAATTCTTGCAAATTTAAAAAGAGATCATGAACCCTGTTTTTCCTCAGAGCATTCTGGAACCATAGTGGAAATACATCTAATATATTTTCTCTTGCTAGCTTTGCACCAGGACTAGGCGGTCTGCCATGCACTTCAGTTCCAAATGGAGCTTTACAGAACCATAATATGCATTATTTAAGCTTTGTTATGATCATTCAGAAGTGCTGATGTTTGGTTTCATCTTGTAATGAGGCTATTTTATTATTTATGGTAGTTCTTCCATTTCTCATCTGATATACAGGGCAGCGTTTTGCAACTATGTACATGAGTTCAGGAAAAAGTTATTACCACCACTTATATATAGCTTCTAGCCACCTTCTTCCTGTTGCCAGTACAGTAGTTGTGTTCAAACACCAGCTGCATTACCCGCAACTAAACACCTTGATGTGGAATCACTGGGGAGAGGGGGTCATCCATAGAAAGATGCTCCAAGATATCTATTTGCCAGTAGAACCTATATAGAAATGTGTATTTTGTTCATGTTCAGAGCTCATTTTTTCGACAGAAATGACCAAGTCCTTTAATTCCTGAGGACTGATCATGACTTTATAAAGCTTGTTTTGTCTTTGCCCTTGACAAAAGTTAAGGACAATTGTAACTCAGGTTCATAAAACAATCCATATTGACAATCCACCAAAGCACTAATATGAAGTTCCACACTCCAGCGGATAAATAAGAATATGTCTCCATTTCTGGAGGGACTCATTTTTGAGTCCTCTTACTCGATGGTCATTGCTGAACAAGATAAAGTGCATTGCCTTTTCCATTCCCTTTTTGGACAGTAGTATAACTTTTAAGTGTAGCATGAAGAACTTTGGAGAGTTTTAAGGTTTATATAACTGGTACTTAGCTTTGATTTAAAGTTTAGACCCAGTTTGCCCCAAGGTGAAACCACGGGGGTCCTGATCTGCTCAGACCTGCTTTTCTCAATGCTGTGCTTGAGTCGAGGCCACTGAAACAACATTTTACCTTGAGTGAGCAATAGTAATGAACTGGTAATAGTTCCTCTGGAGAACCTAGGGTCTGGCTGAATGTTGCAGTTAGCTTTGATTTTGTGTGAACTATTCCAGTCTTGTATATTCAACCAATGACCCTGACCAAGACTGCCTGGGCACTACTCGCTTGGGGTTTTGCTGGGGTTATGGCCTTGTATACCACGTTTGGATTTTGCTCGTTTTATAGTGGACAGGTGAAATAACAAAATCTTGCAGGACCCAGGTTTGTAGGGAATCAATTAAAGGTGTTTATTAGTGAGTTTTGATCTTGTCTGACTCTGGTATGACTGAAACTTTATTCACTCTAGTCAATTTTCAGACCTTCAACCTGCCAACCAACACTCCTCCTTGCCAAAACCAGCAAATAATAACCTATAATAATCAATATATGTCTTCATATCAAGCACAGTTGCACAGCGGTGCAGCAGTCAAGGGTCTTTTTGTCCTTGGGACTTATTAATATGCAAATGGTCCTGTCAAATATTTGCCAGTGAAATGAGTGATTTAAAATCATATAGAAAAAAGCAGCAGAACATTTTACCTATATGCAAGGCACTCCAGGGAATGACACATGGCTACATATCTAATATTCATTCATTCATTTTCAGTATCTGCTTTATCCTGGTCAGGGTTGCAGTGGATCCAGGGCCTATGGGTGCAAGGGACACCAGTCCATCACTTGGGTGTCTAATATCAAATAAAATTATAAAATACTAAAAATGATATCAAATATCAGACCTTGAATATTCATGAGAATGGAGAAGGTGGTGTGCTGAATCATCGGTCCATTAGCTGGGCTTTCATGATATGTACGTCATGTATTGGAGGAAATTGCTTGATGAGAGATGATAGTTGTATAGTTGTCAAGCCGGCCATCCTGCAAGGGTGAATTTCTGACACTAATATCACCTCCAGCGCTTCTAATCCTCTGATACAAATCTGACCCATACGCCAGGAAACAGATTACTGCCATTTCTCAAATCTTTCAATGACTTCAGATCCTCAGGTCTTCAGTACTGCACCACCTCTCAGCCGTGCCCCAGGCCAGCTCCTTCTCTAACCACGCTCTCCCTTTAATCCTCCCCAAACAGCTTTCAGGCTGGTCTATAGATTCAGGAGCAAATTTCAAGGATGCTCAGCTGCACGGCTTGAGGCTTCCAAATGCACTGAAAACAGTGACAATATGTTCCCTCTTTATTCCTTCCTAAATAGATTTTAGGCTTGGCAGTGGATTCAGCAGTCAAACAAAAGCTTTAAAAGGATGAAATGCTGTGGTTTCAAGTTCATTTGAAAACATTAATAATGGATTTCCTCATTAATCCTTTGAACGAATCTTTTTTTTGTTAATCAGGTGAATCAGCCAAGGAAAGGATTTAAGGATTTTCAGCTTTAAAAAATGAAGCAGTGTAGTGGTTTTAAGGTGGCAGGGGTTTGTCCAAAGCATTAAAAAATAGTGATAATGAATGTACAGAGGCTTTTGGGATTCAGAGTGCATCAGAATGGCTGCCACTGAACATGAAGATAATTACCTTTTTTTTTTTTTTTTTTTTTTTATCCTTCCTTGTTGGTGGATCAGATGTTTCTGGCAAATCCATTGATGCTTTCTAATGAGATTAATGTTGGTTCTGCAGGCCACAGTATGTACAAAGTATGAATAACTGGTCGCTTCCCAATCTTCACCAGAGGTTTTGCCTTTTTGATGTAATGTGGGTGATCCCAATCTTGCATAAGCTTCTGCCAAATGGTAAAGCTTTACCCTTTCCAGTCATTTCACTTGAATGGTCTCTTTTAGTCTGGGGCCCAAATCATCTGATACCTATGGTATATTTTCTGGCTACAAGCTTCTGAATCTTGAAGGTTGAAATCCATACTTCTGTTTATGCACATATCTGGGGACTAGCTTCTGACGGCTAAAAAAGTCAATTTTGAACACACCGTGACTTGGTGAGATTTTTTTATCGTCACGATATAGTCAATGGTTTGAAGAAAGTTTACAGCATCGTGTCTTTAAAATGTAAAGAGTTTTGTTTAAAGAAGTCAGTGGCGAGTAAACATTATGTTTCGGACAGTATTTGGGTGAAGAGTTGCAAAGTGTGTGCAGTGGTCTGTACCTGTGAAATTAGGCAGTCCGTGATTGTGTTTAGTTATGAAATTAACAGAATCTCTACTAAAAGCTAGAAGTAGAAGTAAAAGCCAAACTTTGCCTTTTCAAGTTGTGTCACTTGTTTGTGCATAGCACTCAAGCGAAAGCTAATCTAGTGACCACTGCCCACTGAGTTAACTCCATATTTGGGTAGCTTGGCACAAGTCAGGTTGTACAATCCCAATTCTTGCTGCTTGGACTGCTATGTTAGTTCTCTTTGAAAGTTTCCTGGGACTTCCAAGGGTTCCATAAACCAAAGCAGCCATTGGAAACAGTGGTAATGCATGCACGAAGGCTTTGAGGAGTACTTACCTTCTATCTCTCTCCTTTTCCTCTTCTCTCAGAGTTGTCTCCAGAGGAGAAAGCCCAGCGGGTCGCGAGGGCGATCCGGAAGCAGGCAGCCGAGGTACGTGAGCGCTGGGAGAGGCTACTTGGACACATGGGAGGTTGGCACGAGCAGGTGGAACGCTCTCTGGAGAAACTCCAGGACCTGCAGAGCGCCATGGACCAGCTGGACGTGCACCTGAGCCGACCTGAGGAGGTCAAAGGTCGCTGGCAGCCTGTCGGAGACCTGCTCATCGACTCGCTGCAGGACCACATCGACAAAACCACGGTGGGTGATCATAGATGGATATAGATAAGTGGCCCCAAACATACTTTAGGTCACCACAGATGCATCAGATATAGAGTTAGGAAGAAGTGCTATATACATGCTCCAACCAGAAGGGACTAAAATGTAAATAAGCAAAAAGTGGAATATAAAATATAATTAAAACGTTTGAAACGCAGGCTATTTTGTGCAGGTCCCAGACATCGCATAGACATGATGATGTATTGCACTAAACATCCATCTGTTCCTCATTAGTCACAAGCAGTGGATTTTAGAACATATGGGGGCAGATTTACTTAGAAGAGCGCTAATTATATCACTTCTAGTGAAGGTGGGGGTGGCCAGTTCAGCAGGTGATCAACTAAAAACATGCATGCACATGAACACAGGTGCACTTTGCCTAATTACCATTTGGCAGTGTTATGTAAACTCTTGTTTTGTGCATGTCTTACTATCAGCAAACAGCATGAAGTGCTGTGCACCTGGGTGTTAAAAATGTATTTTAAAAGGGGAGTCAGTGATTTTAAAGTCAAAATACTTTTTTTTTTTTTTAAATTATTAAAGGGTGGAAAAAAAGACTCCTCAAATTGTAAAAAGGAGAAACACAAATGATGTACACCATCAGTGTGGCTTTGGAGAGCTGTATTTATACTGTATTTTTTGCGTTTCAAACCAGCTACCTTCAGCTAGTCGCAGCTGACTATACCTTTTAATTTTCAGCTCGTGAGATTATCGCAATATGAGTTACATCTATAACACCATTTGAAAACAGCGCAGTGCTGAAAAATTAGCATCAGTCACTTTTAAACAGATTTTCGATCATGTAAAAGAGTAAATCTGTCCTGTGGATTTTGAGGTTGAAAACTAATGAAGCAACTTGTACCAAGCTGTTGCCATTCATTCCTTTCCTTCCGTTCTTAAGTTTATGTGGTCTCTGAAACGCTTTTATTCTTTGCTGTTCCTCATACATAGCTAGGTAGCTAACTTTGCTAATGTTATCGATGAAAATTTCATGGTTGGTGTGTTATATTTTGGACAGTAATGGCTGAATATAATGATACAAATTGAGATTCAGATCCTGACTGACAAATATGAGCTAGTTAACAAGCAGCTGGCTAATGTGGTAATTATGTTTTAACGGTGGATGTAGCATTTTGTGTTTTTTGAAAAAGTGAACAACATAAGTAATAAACAGGGTGATGGGGGGAGGGGTTGGCAGGAGGGTATTGGGAATGAATTTGCATATCAATGCATATTTATAGATCCATGCATTCTTTATAAGGGTAAAGGTGTAGAGGTGTGATTGGAAGTTAAAAATGTATATATTAAATAATTTATTATTCACCGTGCACCTTCTGGGATGCTTTAAATTTTGCGTTCGGAGATAGTGATGACCCTAGAGCATCAACACTGACCCATTAGTTTTAGTTGAAACCACTGAAAGCCCTCATCGGTCGTAATAAACATGCTTTCAGAATCAATCGCTCACATCAGAGACACATCAGCCCACATGTGGTCAAAGGTCATCCAATTAAGAAGTACTTTTTTTTTTTTTAATAGACGTTTGGGTTAGCTGTCTGACCTCCGTCACTTGTATAACAGTTTATTGACACTTCATTATTATCTGACTCCACAGCGCTGAATAGATGAAAATGAGGCTGGGATTTAGAAGACTGATGGATTCACGTTGACGTGAAGTAATAACCTTTTGTGGGTTTTGAAACCTCTGTCACTGATTACGTAGGGAATAAAAAACTTGGGGGGAGGGGCATTGGGAAGGGGGGGGGTGCTGTTCTCGAAAAATAATCAATAACGGGGTGTTGTGATGGATGAAGCGGAGTTACTGTCACCACCCCAGAGTTTATTCTTTTTCTTTTGTTTTATTCCTCTTATACCACAACAGTTTGCCAAAGATTACAAGTGTTTTTTCATACTTTTTATCCATTTATAGTTACGTTTTAATATTGTGAAATGTTCACGAAACAAATAGCAGCTGTAAACAGTCATTCCCTCACCAGCCTCTCTCTCTTCAGGTTATTAAGACAAAAAAAATCTGCAAAGATCAGAGTTCTCAATTTTGAAGACTTCCTTGTGTCCCGCCAAACTTAGTTACAGCTTTACCTCAAAGCGCTGACACTGGAGACTCCTTCCAAAAAATGTTTTTACAAAGTCTTTTTCCAGTCCCTGTGTAAGTTGTTGCTATAGAAATGTTAACGTATTAGAACAAGCACATAAATATTGATAGTGTGAGTTGAATTAAATCTAAACCACTGTCAGAGCTTCTGTTCCAGAAAATCACTCATCACCTTCTGACCAATCAGAATCGAGAATTCAACAGTGCTGTGGTAAACAGATATAAAGTTCTTTTGCGTTTTTTTCTATACAAGCAATAGATGTTAGCAATCTGACCAAAACAGAAGCTAATAACAACAGCATTGTGGTGCTTTCCCTTAGTGCACGCTTTAGTTAGCATACTTAGCATGTCTGTTGAGAGTGGTCTCACAAACTAGTCCCAAGTTTAGAATTATGGATTACAGTTAAAGCCCAGGTTAACAGGCGTATACATAAATAAATATAAACCAGTCCTAATGATGTACATTACCGATATCAGTAGATGATTACGCATACACAAATCGTGAAGAAGCAGCTGAAATCACTGTTTAATCTGTAACAGTTTCCTCACAAGCAAGTGAGTGAGAATCGGAAATCAGCAGCGAGCAGGAGAAACAAGTTCTGCACAAACACAGCCTATGTAATCGACAGTTAGATTTGGAATGTCTGAGTGAGAATAATTGTGTGTGTGTGTGTGTGTGTGTGTGTGTGTGTGTGTAGGCGTTCCGGGATGAGGTGGCTCCTCTGAAGCAGGAGGTGTTGGCAGTGAATGTGTTGGCAAGTGAATTGGCTCCTCTGGATGTGCAACTTTCCTCCACCACCAGCAGACAACTGGACAACCTGAACACACGCTGGAACATACTGCAGGTACATGGATACACACACAGACACACACACACACAGAGAGAGAAACCTATTTAGTCAACTAGCTTTTGCGTTATTCTATATAATTATCTCACAGTGCTGTACATTAAACGTAACAACAAACTGACAAAATATACGTTATTTTTTAATAAATAAATAATTGTAAAAGTTGCTGCTGTATAAATGGAAGATATTATAATAAGAAAGTACTTTGGGAGATGCTGTAATTGGAAAATTGTCAACTTAACAATGGTATCAGTAACTCAGAGCATCACACCACCCTGCCGTTGATTATTTTTCTGTAACAGCATGTCCTGAAGTATTTACATCATGACATATTCACTAATGTTGGTGTTTTTAATTAAAAAAAAAATTCAGTGTATTCAGTTAATTTCCAGCAGCCTCTTTTTCACGTCTGATTCTAATGTAGTGCACTACAAAGCGTATAACACCATGTGATACCCGATGCAGTGAGCACATGTAGTGTATGAGATTCTGCTAAAATGTGTGCTGGAGGGATAAGTGGGAAAAAAATGAGCCTGAATCAATCCGAAGTGGCTTAAGAAATATAACATAGAGCAAATTTCAGCGACTGGAAACTGTGGATGAAAAATACCAGCAATCTTAAACTGTAAATTTATATTAATCTTTTATGACTCGTCATTGTCGCTTTCCATGGTCCAAGCAGTAAACGCACACACACACACACACACACACACACACTTCTCTCCTCTTGAGTGCTTTTTGACCTTCTTTTTCACCGTCCTTATTTTCCCAATTTCTTGTTTTGTCATCACTTATGTGCCCTTCATCCACTTCTACATTCATACATCATTGTTTGAACATAAATCAAATCTCTCTCTGTCTCTCTCTCTCTCTCCACCTATCCTTCATCATCACCTGTCTGAAGGTCGGTGTCTGGCTCACCACCATCTATGAATGTGTGTGCATGTGAGGAAATTGATGTAGTAGTGTTGGAACAGTTTGTGTGTGTGTATGATGTTGCACTAGCGAGTGTAAAGCATGTGCAGGGTGTGATGAATGATGTACACACACGTGTGTAATGAGAGGTGTGATGGTAATGTAGTCGGTCATTAGGAGATGAGGATGTAAACGTGACAGCAGCACAGATACACGTTAGCGCTGTGGAGAGACGTGTGTGTGTCTGTGCGCGCAGTGCTGAGGTCACTGGTGTTCCACATGGATATTCATTTTTACTGATTATTAAAATATATTTAGGTCTTTTTCAGCTTTTTAAATATAATCTTAATGTAATGAATTGAAAAAAAACACACATGAGCTTAATCCATTCTGCAGCCTGTAATATACTGTGACCTTGTGAATTACTTAATCTCTCTCTCTCTCTCTCTCGCTCTCTCTCTCTCTCTCTCTCTCTATCTATCTATCCATCTATCATCTTCCTCTCTGTCTCTCTCTCCCTGTCTCTGTTCATCTCTCTCTCTCTCTCTCTCTCTCTCTCTCTATCTCTCTCTCTATCTCTATCTCTAGGCAGCCATTGAGGAGAGACTGAAGCTCCTACAGGAAGCTCACAGAGACTTTGGACCCTCATCACAGCACTTTCTCTCCAGTATGTCTCTCTCTCTCTCTCTCTCTCTCACACACACGCACGCGCACACACACGCACACACACGCACACACACGCACACACGGTAACCCTGAACTGTTCCACTTGTTTAGTTAATGCTGATGAATCTCCAGTGAGGAAAAAAGAGTTTCAGACATGATTCATTTTTGTGACTGAAAATGTGCACTAGTGTGTGATTGGACCTTGAACAGCCAATGACAGAGCTCATAGGAGAAGAATATGTAAATTAGGTTTGCATAACTGTGCATTAATTATAATGGCAGTGAAGCAAATTAAATACTTTTGAAAATACTATATGAGCCTAAAATAAAACAGTGTAGGTCATGAGACACAAATAAGAATTGTAAAGAATTTTAAGCCTTTCCTATTATTTTGATATGCATAATTTTAAGAAACTTTAATAAAAATCATGGTATCTTTTTATCTCTGTATGGTCAGAAATGGGCAGAAATGATCTTTCGCTCATGTAATACCTGCCCTTCGGTACACCAAGTCACATTGTGGATGCTAAATGAATCTATTGGCTTTGACTCCATTCTCTGTTGTGCACTTTTTGGAAGACACATCCTGAATTGTATGTTTATTAATATGCAAAATAGGCACAACTTACTTGCTAGCCCCTGTTTTTATAGACATTATCAAGTTTGCAAACCTTTAGTAAATCAGGGCCAGAGACTGTGAGACCTCCTGGATGACAATATTGCAATCTGTTTAGTCGAAACAAATTGAGGTGACTCGAAAATGAAACCTAGAAGGCTGTGGGTTCAAATCCCATAAAATCACTTCTGAATGAATAAAAATGAATAAACTTAAAAATGAATATACGTAAATGGGAAATTTGTTATTAGCCATTAAGGTAAGTGTAAATAAGTGCATTCAGGTCATATCCGTGAGACCATTTTTTTTTTCTTATTATAGTTTTTCATTTCAAGGGAGATTTTATCACAGATTTTTATGGAAAGTCACAGTTTAGCACTCTATCAAGCTCTCTCTCTCTCCCAGCACACACAAATTCCATTAGAGAGGCTTTGACAATGAATAATTCAGAGGTTAATTAATCCACCCTCTTCATGTCTCCTCTGCTTCCGTCCATCTGATCAGCTCTGAATGATCTTATTTCCTAAATGGTCCTGGTGTTAGTGATGCTATTCACACACTATTTTTAGGGAATAAAAGAAAGACACATACGAGACTTCTTCCTGACGCTGAACATAGACGTCCAGCAATTCCTTCTCATTAATGGTGTGTGAGAAGAAGGACAGCTACACACACCCACTTCACTCCTGCTGTGTAAACTCTCCGAGCACGTTATTTAACTCAGCATCACTTAGACTCTCTTCACTCAGTGCTGTTATTAGCTGCCATGATTGCAGTGTCTCTCTCCATTCTTAAATTCAGCACTCCGGGAGTAAAGATAATACCGATTCAAAACGATACAATGGGATGAGATGAAGGGGCAGTGGAAACTTCTCCGATTCTCTCGTGGCGATTTCAAATCCCAGGAGAGATAGGCAAGACTCCTGGCAGAAAGCACAGCTGTTTGGATTTGCATTTTAAAATTGGGCTCATCATCTTCTGCACCACTGCTGGTGCTCCAACTGGATGGAGAGCTATCCGGCACTGTCTTCCTGTCTTATATGTATACACTATACATATAAGTATTGTCTAGAGTGTCTTTGTATGCTGTAGCATTACAGTTTCCCTTCACTGGAACTAAGAAGCCCAAACCTGTTCCAGCATGACGATGCCCCTGTGCACAAAGCGAGCTCCATGAAGACATGGTGTGTGAAGGTTGGTGTGGAAGAACTCGAGAGTCCTGCACAGAGCCCTGACCTCAACCCCACTGAACACCTTTGGGATGAACTGGAGCACCGACTGCACCCCAGACCTCCTCGACATCCCAACATCAGCGCCTGATCTCACTAACGCTCTTATAGCTGAATGAACACAAATCCCCACAGCCACGCTCCAAAATCTAGTGGAAAGCTTCCCAGAAGAGTGGAGGATATTATGACAGCAAAGGGGGAATAAATCTGGAATTGCATGTTCAAAAAGCACATATGGGTGTGATGGTCAGGTGTCTATATACATTTGGCCATATTGTATACCAAAAGTGAGCCAGAAATGACTAATCATGATCTCAGGGTCTCCAGTTAGTCATTATTGAACCCAAAAATGATTTTACACTGAATGACAAGACCCACCTTGTAGCTGTAGTCATTGTCCTGTTATATGAGGAACACCAACTACTTTACAAAACACAAATTGACTGTGCTTGCTGATGACCACAAAGTCAACCCTGGGTGAAAGAACAGCGTCAGAGGTGACGAATCCTGTCATATAGGGATTGGAAATTATATCACGGGCTACATGTAATAATATAATAACTCAACCAATGAAGAGTTTGCTTGTGGAAGGACTTATTATATATAATATTAGGGTTTCTTTGTTAATATGTGGCATGATTTAATCCGAACGATTTCAGATATTGCTTAACGGTTCAGAAACAGCAGCTTGACTTGCCGTTTCTGTAACTCAAACCTGTTGGTCAAGCCTAACGGCAATTAAAAGTTAGCATCAAACCCTGAGGCATGCCGCTGATTCCCAGAGGTGATTCTGATATCAGTGTCAGCGTGTAAACCAGGTCAGCCATGGCTTTGAATCTAAATATCATTAGCTGTTTGTGTTTCGGAAATAAAAGTAACAAAAGTTGTTAATGAACAGATTAATGGGCCGAGATGCGTCCACCGTTAATGGAGCATCTTTTGAGATTATATAAATCAACACCAATGTGAAAGTTGTTTTAATGAATCCCGTGTGTGTGGGTGTGTGTGTTTCCACAGCTTCGGTCCAGATGCCCTGGCAGAGAGCAGTATCCCAGAATAAAGTGCCCTACTACATCAAGTAAGTGTCATTGATGTACACGTGTGCGCGCGCGCACGCACACACACACACACACACAGAGAGGGAGGGGTGTGCTGGTTCATAAGTCTGATGCCCGGCTCTATTAGCTGAGTTTATGAACAGGAACAAAGTCCTCCAGCTGGATTCTGTTTCGAGTCCGTCTTATGGTCCGGAGACGTAGAGATCATAACTCCAGAACGTGCCGTGACTGTGCAGTCTGCGGTTTTGTCCCGGCCTGACTGTTATATTAGAGAGGAGGTTTCGTTTTCTGCCTTTTTCAACTCTGTTTGTTTACTTTTTAGCTTGTGGACATAATTGAGCAGTTGATCTAAATCTGAAAATCTGATTTAGTATGTGACCTTCATTTCAATATGAAATGAGCCTGTAATGTATGAAATTAAGGAATAAAACACTTGGGGTTGTGCTGTTATAGGAAAATAGTCAACGGCAAGGTGGTGGGGTGTGGCCCGACACAAAACAGTGTTTCTGTTATCACCATGAAGTTATTAAGAAAAATTATATTTCTAATAACGTGTTTTCAATTTTTAGCTATTTGTATATGGCGTTTGGGGTTGACTTTTTATCTGTTTATAGTTACAGTTAATGTTGGGGAATGCCCAAAAAACACATGTAAACAGATGTTCCTTCACCAGCATCTGTTTTTTTTTTTTTCTCTCTAATAATATTAATAAGATAGAAAAAAATGTAGCTTGTCATGTTGCTGCTAAAGCAGAGTTTCCCGTAGGGGACAAACAAAACTATAAGCAAAACATGAGATTTCTTGCCAGATGATATGTAATTTTTATGAATATTCCAAAAGTAGTGTCAATTCCAAATTACTGGCACCCCTCCTACAATGATGATCAGTGAAAAAATAAAAAAAATTGACATTAGCACATTTCGAGATTAGTTATTTGGGATTTCTGAGTAGGTTTATTTTAGCACAGCTTCTTTAATGCAATAATTTTTGTTCTTTACTCAATCACCATGCAAAACAAGAGCTCCCTTATATTCTTAGGTTTGTTCATGTGGATGACAAATTGAAAAAATCAGCACAAATAAAAAATATTTTGAAAATAAGCTGTCATTCTTATGAGTGTCAGTAGTAGTTCTTCCAAATTGTAACCATTGTATAAAACAAACATCACCCACAATCACTTTCGCTTGTTTTTCTTAAGGGTGTCAATAATTCCGGACTGTGTTTGAGAAGTGAAGTTTCTTCTGACAGCCCTAATATAGTGACTGAGGAGATGGTGACGAAGGAGAAAGAATGTGAGCGAGATCCAGTGACGTAAATCCGAGAGAGAAATTCAGAACGTCATTAGCACCAGTGTCTATTCTGTCACTTTTACTAACTACTCACACTTTTTCCTGCGTCAGCGCCGACTTTCACGCTCCGCAGAGCTGTGGATGTGGTGATCACTGAGTAGGAGATTTAAGACCACTATAAGAACAAGGAAGAAGGTAGAAAGAGAAGACAGACAGACAGACAGGGAGATGTGTCTCGCTGGACACCTGGGCTGTGTGTGCGGGATTTTCACCCACTAGCTTGGCACATGAAGGGAGAGGAGATAAAAGCGAGCAGGAAAGGAGTCAACACCAGCTGTGTGTGTGTGAGAGTGTGTGTGAGAGTGATGAGTCACATAGCTGCCAAATCGACGTCTCTCTGCAGACCTGGCTGACAGCAGCCATATGGTCATTCACTTGGCTATCAATAAATGCATGCGCCACACTATACACTTTTCAGCACTTAACTGCTTCACAGTTTTTGGGGTAATTCCAGAATTGTAACCACACACACACACACACACACACATGCACGGATGACACATGGTCTCAACTGCTCTAATCAATAAGCCATAACAGGATATGAGACAAAGTAAATCAGTCTGAAAGTTTCCCTGGTGCTCTAGCTGCTACATTTAAACACCAACTTGCGGGTTTGTCTCTATTCAAAGACAAAAATTGTAACGAGAAAATGTGCTTGGTCTTCTTCTTTACAGATGTTCCAACATACATTTTAACCATAGCATTTACAATTTTTTAAAACTCTTTTTTACGGCAGTATGGCAGAAAACCCAATTCGCAGAAGAGGAAAGGTTCTGAGGGATGCTTTTGCACATTTTCTGGTAGTGTTTACTTTCACTTTGTTCTGAACTTTGGTGAACTTTGACATTGAATGCGTCTTAACCAATAGAAAACTAGAAGGCGGGCCTGTGATCTCATTGGTCAGGTAACAGAAATGGAAAAGATGCTAATTATTACATAGCGTCACAGCAAACTTTTACCTCGCTTTTCCTACAGTTGCTCGGCACACGTTTGGTTTTTGTTGTAAATGTTGTTTTTTCTCTCTGCCTGCTAAGATTTAGAAATGTTTAGCAATGTTTCCACCACAGTTAACTACAAAGACACAATATTTAAACATATTTCTAGGAACAAATTTAAAATATGTGTCAATTCTGTTCAGATTTGTGCTTCGTGCCTTGGCTAGTTCTGAAGCTTCCAGTGAACTGGAAGTTGGATAATTTTCGTCTTGGCCTTCAGTTTGACCGTAGTGAACTTTCCCATATCCGACCTCTCTGTCCGGAAGACGCACCCTCGCTTCTCCGTTTCCTAATTAAAACTCGCTGGGCTCCTGGTGACTGGGATGCAGGGAAGCCAGGACCTGTGTAATGTCAGAGGCTAACGCGAGTCTCGCAGCAGGAAGCTGAAGACAACAAGCTCCTGACTGACAGGTTAATTTCCCTTCTGTAAGTTCAGAGCACAGGTCTGGCTGGACGATGATACAGGAAGTTCAGAGTGGAGCCAAGAAAGACAATTCCTCTTTGACCTGGTGACTTTTTACAAGGCTCAGACTGTCAGGCCAACCCTGAGACTGACACACACATACACATACACACACACACACACACACACACACTAATGCATATCTACCTTGACCTCCATTTCAGCACTCACTCATCCAAATGCAAGGTTAAAAGGCTAAAAGCTCTAAAGCTGAAGTCGTATTAAAAGCCTCATTGCTCAGTTTTGACATTTAACATTTATGAGTATGACGTGAGTATCCTCTCAGAAATCCCCAGTAGTATGAGTCAGATTAGCTGATTTTAGCTAAGTGACTAGTGTTAGCATTAATAAGTATGAATAAATATAAATAAAAATCACTAAAAATCCTCTCAGAAATCCTGCCAGATTAGCAGATTTTAGCTAATTGTCTATTTAGCAGTGATGTGTATAAGTATAAATGACAATGGCTTAAAATCTTTTTAGAAATCTTGTCAGATTTACTGATTTTAGCTAGCCAGCATTAGCAGTGAAGCTAACAGTGAAGAACGAGTCAGAGAGTCATTAAAAGTGGTTCCCTCTGTTCATTATAAGTTTTTAGACCTAATAAGCTCACCACACTCATTTATGGTATTATTCTTTAGTTGAGACAGAATGTGTGTGGGTGTGAGGAGAAGAGAAAGAAAGAAAATCTGCTTCCATCCACAGCCATTGTATTGCTCCAGCTGACCTTTGACCCTAGAGCATCTGCTCAAATTGTAGCTGTGCTCTGGGATTCTTAGTCTTTTTGCTAACATGGAGAAATGCATTTTTCATTCGACTTCCATTCCTCTTGTGGGAGTGTGTTGTACATTCACAGATGGAAGTAGCAGCCCTATAATTTTGGCGAACACGGAGTGGCTCATGGATTTTAGACATACAGACGAAAACATGAATTTTGGATATAAAAGGAAATAAAGCAGAATCTTCTGGAGTTAGCTTGCCAAGTTTTGTTTTCTTGTGCCATATGCCATCTTCTAACATTGGCTATACAGCTAGCAGGAATGTGCTTTTAGTGCACTCTGATGTGTATCTACAGTGTGAACGGAAAGGGCTGGCTAAACAGGACATACTGGTGCTCATAGTTTGTTTGTGCTAATTGCAGTAACTTGTGCAATTACAGCGCAGATCAGAGACTGAGATCAGCTACGGATCTTGAACACACCACCCCCAGCAGGCGTCGTTTCTAATCTCCAGACTATACCATAGCATCGGCAAGCAAGACAGGAAACGGTGAACTGTATTTTTGAGTTTGAAAACCCAGAACATCAGGAGCAGCAGGAGTGCAGCCTGCGGCTACTTACCTCAGGCACATACACGTGTGAGCCCATGAATGTGAAAAGAAATACTGGACTTCAGCTTCTGTACAATTCCATCCTGCTGATCACAATCTGGGCTGCTTGTGCCGTATTTATGTGTCATGCATGTAATTATCGGAGAGGTGTTTGATCTCTTAACATTTCTGAATATGGCT
>CM075018.1:21803268-21810398 GCA_037576675.1 Pangasius sanitwongsei
ATGGAGGCGAAAGTGAATTTCCTTTCAGTAGCCGTCAATTTAGGATCAACTTTGCTTCCAAGAAAAGTTCGCCCTATTGTGGAGTTCGAATCTCGACGACGCAACAGCATTTCATAGCCAGGAGTCAAGAGACCAAAACTGGCTGCGCTTTCTGGGTGGGAGAGATGACGTACACTCGTCCCTGTCAATCGCAGCAGCAATAGCCAATCACGGACATCTGTGAGCTCATGTATGCGGAAGAGGGTAGATAGCGCTTTCGTCCGAGTGTGTGACTCCGCCCTGTGATGCAGCATTGAGCAGCAGTTTGAAAAGCTGGTATCAAGTGTCTTGGAGGAAGCAGTTGGACACCTTTGGTTTAGGTGATCAAACTGGGGCACAATATGGGGGAAAAGAATCAAAAAACTTAATCTAGGTGAACTTTAACCATGTGAATTTGTGAAGCTCCAAATCCTGAGCCAGTAAAAACGAGAGGACGTGTTGTGGTTTCTAAGGATTCCTATGCAATTCTGCACATGTCATGGAAAACATGAAAATTAAAATCTATTCTGGAAATATTTAAGCCACTGAGTAAAAAAAAAAAAAGCTAGTTCCTACTCTTACTTACATTATAGTTTTGTCACTAGCCTCTCTCTTTTTTTCCAATCAAGAATTCAGCAGCGCTGTAGGAATTGAATAAGAGCAGGTTACTGCTCGTCCAGCATCGTTCTTCAGTTTGTGTTTATCTGATATGTGTGTTAGTGGAGCTTATGTCATATGCATAAGTAATGGCACCTCCTAGCATATTTTTTTCTCATATACTGTGCACCTGTTTTGTGTGCAGGGGTCGCAGTGGGAAGATCCGGGTCCTGTCCATGAAGATCGGCCTCCTCTCGCTGTGTAAAGGTCACCTGGAGGAGAAGTACAGATGTAAGCAGTTGCACTATCACACTCAGACACACACACAAAAAAAAAATCACTGAATAATAATAAACCAGCATTGATTTAACGCAACGCGTTCACCACTTTTTAAAATCATTTTGAATCAGGATGTTTGTTCGATGCAGGTGTACGCTTCTTCTACACTTAGAGAAATTTTTTTCCTTAATTTTTCACTGATCAGCATCTAAAAAGGACCACACGTCCCTGATCTCTCTGATCTAATGTCTTTTTTTCATTCAGCTTAAGTAGTGAGTGTTCAAAGTCCCTTAAACTTCAAATCCCTCGCTTCTCACTTGTAAATCCCTGAACGTCTGTCTCCGTGTTTTTCGGTATGCAAATGACCCTCTTGTGCATGAAAACGGCAAATCCCAGAGCTCTGCATGGCGCTAATTAAATGCCATGATGTCGTCCATGCGGGAGCACCGAGTGTATGTGTGTGTTTGTGTGTGTTTGCGTGAGTGTGCGAGTGTATGTGAGATGGTTGTCTACAGAGAGAGAAAAGCCACCAGCATAACGTGGCACTGATTATTCATTCACTTCAGATTAGGGCTTTAAACACACCAGGGTGTGGACTGATTTTGTTTTCCTTCCCAAATCAGCCTCCAGACGCTTTTCTTTTCTCACTGGTAAAGACAGGAGAGAGAGGACAGGAGAGTTTTTTTGCTGTAATTATAGTCTTTTTTGTTCCTTTTTTTTTTTTCTTCAAGACAAACAGATATAGTGTGTTTATACAGTATTGGTTGTCTTTCTGTGAAAGTGCCATGTTCGGTTCAGTAATTTGAAACATGATCCCTAGATTGTTCAGAGTGTGTGGTGTGAATTTTTTTAATCATCATAAAAAACATTAATTAACTCTTTTGGAATCAACATTATAATCTGAAAGGTGCTGAACTGCTGTTTTAAAACACAAATTCCTGTCCAAAATGCCTTTTGTACCTCCGTTACTGAGAGAATTCTCAATTCTTATTGGTCGGAAGGTGTTGATTAATTTTCTATAACAGCAGCTCTGAGAGTAGTGCCAGCTGTAATTCAAGTCACAGGTTTACGTATATTAATACGCTTGTTTTAATGCGTTATCTTTTCTATGGTAACATCTTGTACACATCTTGTGTCAGGAGACATTTAACATTTATGGAAGGAGTCTCCAGTGTCAGCGCTTTGTAACAGTCGCTAAGTCTTCCAACACGGGAAAGTGTTCACGACAGAAGATTTTATACTTTGCAGTTTCTGGGTAACATGACAAGCTACATTTTTTTGTCTTATTACCTTCAAAAGAGAGGCTGGTGAGAGAACGAGTGCTTATAGCTACTATATCGTTTGTAAGTGATAACATTAAATGTAACATTGAAAGTAACTATAAACAGATAAACGTTTTCTGACATTACCTACTGACGTGTCATTGTTTAATAAATAAAAATTTAATCCTTGCTGTGGTATAAGAGGAATAAAACACCTTTTAAAACACATTTTGTTATCGGAAGATGATCAGCTTTAGGTGGTAACCTGTTCACTTGTATTTGTTTTACAGTTTTATTCATTCATTCGTCTTTAGCCACTTGATCCTGGTCATTCACACCTAGGGAGTGATTTATAGCAGCCAATCCACCTAGCATCATTTGAATATAGACATGCGATTGGCTCTTATGTTTTATGATGTAATAACACTAATTCAGATATTTCAGTGAGAAATTTTAAGCCTTTTTTCAAAACTGCTGTAGTGACCATTTTCACTCTACTCTGTTCAGTCACATTAATTTACCTGGAAAAAAAAGTGTTAATCCTAACACACTGATTTATTAACACTCACTCACTCATTCTCTCTCTCTCTCTCTCTCTCTCTCTCACACACACACACACACACACACACACACACACACACAGAGTGGGATCTAACCTGTGTGGCTGAGGGTTAAACCTCGATCTAAAACATGATCTGTCCTGATATTTGCCTCATTGATCTGTGCTTTGCCTCACGGCTTCGAATTGCAGTGTGTGGTGAACAGCGCTGAGGACAAATGAAGCAGTTTAAGTGCTAAGCCCTCACAACCCATTGTTTATTTAGCGCCGCTTCTTTCCTAAGGAGTGTTTGTGTTAATGCGTAGCCATGCCTGTGTGTATCTGTGAGGAATGGATGTGGCTTTAATTCTCGCTCCTCGTCGCTTCTCAGGATGGCTCTTGTGTGAAGATGAAGTAGCTTCATTTGTCGGAATGTAATTTAGATAAGTATGATCGGTGAGCAGCTGTTTCATCATGTCGGACCTTCGCGAGGGGAATTTTTTTTTTTTTTTTTTTTTAGCGAATATGTGATTTGGAACTCAGGTTTCACTCAGTCAGTGTTTGGCGAGATGAGAGAGTTCAGGTCCTGATGGATTTGATTCATTTGGTGTTAGACTGGATGAATATTGTTTTCTCTGATTCTCGAGTCTGATTTTCTATAACAGCAGCTCTGACGGTAGTTCCGGCTGCAAGGCAAATCACAGGTTAATGTTAATGCACTTAATGCGATATTTGTGTTGTTTGGCAAAGAAAAATATATAATTGTTGATATGGTGAATTTCAGTGACGAGAAGTTTATTTAACATTTATGGAAGGAGTCTCCAGTTTCAGTCAGAGTTTTCCCCCATGGGAAAGTTCAGAGAAGTTTACGCATTGCGGTTTCTTGGTAACTTGCCAAGTTGCGTTAATGTGAGTGAAACCAGGAGCTAACTGGTTTCCGACATTCCACAGCGTTAAATATAACTATAAACAGATAAAACGTACAAATGTAAAATATTTCATTCATTCATTTATAAAATTGTAATTGTTGGCAAGTTGCTGTTGTGTAACAGGAATAAAATTTCAGGGTGTGGTGTTATTGGAAAATAATCAACTTCGGCCGACTTTATTGAATATTAGCAATCAGTCAGGCCCTAACATGTATATTTGTGTGTTTGTGTGTGTAGGTCTGTTTAACCAGGTGTCCTCTCCGGGGGATACGTGTGATCAGAGGCAGTTGGGACTCCTGCTGCATGATGCCATTCAGATCCCACGGCAGCTCGGAGAGGTGGCAGCGTTCGGGGGCAGCAACATCGAGCCAAGCGTCAGGAGCTGCTTTCAGCATGTACGTAACACACATACACACACACACACACACACACACTGTTCTGGGATTCGAACTCACAACCTTCTGGCCACTACACCAGAATCTTAACCATTCAGCTGCCACCTTTCTCACTTTTTTCATTGTTAGACCTCTGACCCCAAGCTTTGATATGATCCAGCTGCTGTGTTTCACAGTTCGCTTAGCTTTTTTTTTCACTTCACATACCAAAGGTTTTGGTACAATAAAGCTAGAACTGTGCATCTTATCTATTAGCTACTATCAAAGACTCCGCTTGTGAGGTTTTTGGTTCTTGCTCAAGCCTGGCATCAGAAGGAGCTGATGGTACTAGGGGCGGAGCTAGGAGCACTGTTTGCTGCTGATTAGTGAGATGTAGCGCGTCACACGTCATCACACGATATGTGACATTGTGTACATGGACAAACACCAAAAATTACAAATGAATAACAATAGTTTACAACAGGTTCATTTAGCAAAAAACCCCACAGAAGCTCATGTTTGATTGTGCACTGGAAAACACCCACGCACCCACATGCAGTGGAGGGAAAGAGAGAAAGAGAGGGGGGGGGGAGAGAAGGAGAGAAACATCCCAAAATATCCTCTGATGGATCACCCATGTCCTCTCTGCTTGGACATCCATAATAATACACAAATCATACTCTTTTACTTCCTGGATAATATCTGTCTCTCTCTCTTCTGTAACGATCTGTCTGTCTTTCTGTCTGTCTCTCTGTCTGGGTATCAGTCTCCCTGTCTCTGTCTTTATCTGTCTGTCTCTCTCTGTCTATCTCTGTCTGCATACCTGTCTCTATTTCTCTCTCTGTCTTCCTCTATTCCTTTCTGTCTGTATCTCTCTCTCTCTGTCTATCTGTCTCACTGTCTCTATCTCTCTATCTCTGTCTCTGTATGCATCACTGTCTGTCTCTTTGTATCTCTCTGTTGTGTCCCTTTCTTTTTCTCTCTGCCTGTCTATGTCTGTCTCTTCCTGTTTACCTCAGGCACTCTATCTCACTGTCTGACTTCAGGTGACTCACTCACTCTCTCTGGCTCTCTCTCACGCTCTCTTTCACTCTCTCTCTCTCTCTCTCTCTCTCTCTCTCTGAGTCCTGTTAGGATTCAATGTCAGTTAACTAGGGAGAGTGAAATGAAAGAGAGACAGACAGGAAGAGAAGTGTGAGAGGAGATTAAATGTGGGATTTGGGCCGTGCTCCGCGAGATCGAGCGTCTCACCTCAGGGAGAAGTTCAGGCAAGCAGAGAGCAAAAAAAAGAGACGGATCGATGAGGTTGAGGTGTGGAATGATGGCCTGATTGGACAGGAGGCTGGGAGAGGAGAAACAGATCAACAAAATGATGGCAGGCCAGGAGACAGATGAGTTCAGGGCAGAGAGAGAGCAGCAAGGGGACCAAGCACCTGGAACTCTGGTCAGCGGTTCACACAGTTCTCTGAAAAATAAAAAAAATAAAAAAATTCACAAAACTTGTGTCCCTGGAACAAACTACAAATGAGGGACGACCAGTGTCTGAGACATGATCACTGAGGAAAAGAATCCTCAAATTAGAACATGAAAATGGACGTTATCACAAAATTGCCAAAGTAAATGTCGCTCAAAGCCACACGAGCAATCACTGCTCTTAAAAGCAGCAACACTGACCCAGTGACCTTTTGGTCCGAGTGAAGAAATTCCACTGAAAGAACATTGTTCTGAGGTTTTGCTTCTCTTCATGTCTTCAGTAAACGTGTGTGTCCTCGCTCCGAAGGCCTCCCCTCTCTTATTTCCTCTGAGCACTTTTAGCAATTCATATGTGCTTCACAGTGATGGAGGTTGAACAGTTTCCAGGCTGTAGGACACTGGAACCAGGAGGCATCAAGTAGAGTCCTGAGAAACTCACAGTGAGGCAGGAACACACACTCGCCATGACATTGTTTCTTTTAAAAGTACATTTCCATTCACCTTTCTAGGCAGTGTGCTCTGATCAGAGTGGCATTTAAAACTGTGGTCTGACTGGTTACTGGGACCTTTTGGATCAGAACTGTGGTCTGATTGGTCAGAATGGCAATTTGATTGGGAACTACAGTCCGATTGGTCACAATGGTATTTTTGGCGAACACTACAGTCCAGTTGGTCAGAGTGATATTTTGGGCTGGAATCTCCATCCGATTGGTCACAGTGGTGTTTTGGGACGGAACTATAGTCAGATTGGTCCGAGTGGCACTTTTGGATAGGAACTGCAGTCCTATTTGTTGCAGCGGCATTTTAGATCACTGTAACTTATTGGTTACAGTAAATTTAGGGCGGGACCTGATGTCTGATGGTTTGTAGTGGCATTTTGTTGGAAACTGCTTTCCAGTTGGTCACAGTGGCAGTTTTGGAAATGCAGTCCAATTGGCTACTGGGACATTTTAGATCGGAACAGTGGCCTAATAGGTCAGAGGGGCATTTCGATGGGAACTGCAATCCTAATGGTTACAGTGGTACTTAGGGTGGCAACTGCAGTCCGATTGGTCACAACGGCATTATGGGTGGGAACAGTGGGCCCTGTGATCATTTTAGCTTTAAAGACTAGAGTTCTGTATTTCGTTATCTATACTACTAACTTCCATTAGGTGTGAAAATGCTCAATGAGGTTAAGAGTTGAAATGTTATACAGATGTTTGCAGCTTTTCTCAACACGGCACATAAATGATATGCTATACAGAATGGCTGCAAGATCAAACCCCGCCCATTTTCCCTGAGCTCCAGCTGCTGAAATATCTAGAGTATACATCCATAATTATTTTAATTATTTGCAGTTCCTAATCAGGTTTTATGTGGATGGGAATACAACTTTGAATTTGTGTGTATCCCTTTTCCCTCCTTTTCTCATTTTTTTCCTCTCTCTCTCTCTTCCCTCTCTGTCTCTCTCATCCCTCTCCTGTGGTCCTATCCTATTTTCTCTGCTTGCCCTCTTGTTGACGCTGAGGCCGCAGCAGCAGGTCACATTGCCGTAGCTAAGACCCAACACATACCTCAGACCTGCGGGTGCATATGTTCACTGTGTGTGTGTGTGTGTGTGTGCACACGCAGGCGTGTCTGACTCTCTATGCACCTGCTGACGCGGTCGTTCTGGATC
>CM075018.1:21810498-21828651 GCA_037576675.1 Pangasius sanitwongsei
TGTGTGTGTGTGTGTGTGTGTGCACACGCAGGCGTGTCTGACTCTCTATGCACCTGCTGACGCGGTCGTTCTGGATCACACTAAGTAATGACCTCATTGCTTCCTGATTGTTCCTATTGGGCATCTCCATGGCAACACTCTTCAGATTTCTGTGATAACTTCAGTGCTGATGTTCTGTCAGTTGTTTATGCTCATTTATTAATGAGGATGTTTATATGGATGCTCATGAGCTCAGCTTGAGATATTAAAGCCATCATTCTTTGCGTCCTCTTTCCGGAAAACAGGACGCTTTCTCATCATGTGTTTGTTGTGAATATTTATGTTGATTGCTTTGAAAAGAACTCTGGGTACATCATGTTTGCGAATATCAGACAAGCATGCTTAGAGCGGTTTGTACTCGCATAAAATGTGCACATGAAGCTCTTATGTAAGCGATAAAACACTGGGTGTGTTAACTGGGTGGTGTGATGCCACAGAATAGGTTATTTTCCTATAACAGCAAGTCCTGAGCTTTCTGTGTAGGAAAATGTACCGAGTGTTACACAGCACTGACACTGGAGACTCCTTCCTTAAATGTGTAATAAATATATCCTTACAGAAAGCTTCAGCCATGATTCATCCATATCCATGATTATTCTTTAGTAAATAACAACACTTTTATTATTAGACTTTAGTTTATATGGAGCATCCACCGGACATGTCCTTGGCTAAGTTGTTACTATGGAAATGATAATATTACATAGTTCAGTGCTTCAATGACAACAAACATGTTAAACATGTGAAATTGAGTTATATCAAGTTCCTTCAGTCAAGTGAATCTACTCGTGATTTCTAACTGGACTACACCACTGTGCCTGGGTTCACCACTTCCTCCTCTTCCTCCACTTCCTCCTCAGGTGACCAGTAAGGTGGAGCTGGAGCCGAGGCAGTTTATCGATTGGATGAGGCTGGAGCCGCAGTCCATGGTGTGGCTTCCTGTTCTGCACAGAGTGGCGGCTGCTGAGACGGCAAAACACCAGGCCAAGTGTAACATCTGTAAAGAGTGTCCGATTGTAGGCTTCAGGTACGTACACACACACACACACACACACACACACACACACACACATACATAGAAATCTACCTACTAGACATTCTCAGCATCGTGTCTTAGAATGAAAAACAAATTGTTAATTGCTTTCCGAGCATATTAATTTTGGTTTTTGATGCAACGTGGGCGGAGCTAATCATGGTTAAAACTTGCTCAAGATTTCTCCTGCCAATCACAAAGACTGATGCCACTAGCCCCTCCCACACAACAACAAACTGTCCTGATACTCCTGTGTAAGACATCATGTTAGTCATGTCAGAGAGCTGTCAATCAAGCATCCTCATTAGAATAGTAGGCCACGCCCATACAATGCTCAAATTGCCATTGTGCCATGTTTTAGCAAATTTCTTTCTTTCGTTTTGAAGTTCTTTAACTTTTTTTTGCAATAATAATCACAAGAGGCTAGAAGTAGCTGGTCTGATGTTAAAGAAATTGTAAATGTAAAAGTTTTTGTTTGTTTTGAATGCATTTAATTTATTTAAAATTAATTTATTTAATTTTAATGTATCAGATTTAATTTATTTTAGTAGACGTTAGCTGAAATGAAATTAGCATCAAACACATAAAGGTTTATTATTTATTTTATTTATTTACACATTTTTAAAGCAGTTCATTCTATATTTGACACGGTTTAAATGGTTTGACACGTTTTTTTCTACAGTTTTCTATTTTTTTAAATTGTAAAAGTTAGATTTAAATAAAAGGAAAAGCAAAATTTTTATAAAAATTCAAAATAACTAATTGCAAATTCTGGAAACTCAGTTTACTACTGTTTTGAATCTTTAAAATTTTAAAGTTTTTAAAATTCTTTAGAGATTAAAAAAAATCCTAATCTAATTTATTTTTGTAGACATTAAATTAAAGCATCGTCAAACTCATTGTTAAGGTTTATTTTTAAATGCGTGAATTATCATGATGTATTTTTTCGTCCTATCGCTAAGCCCTATTTCAGACTTTACCAGGTGTTGAATAAAACACTGCTGTTTGGTATCATAAAACATGTTTTAATATTTTAGACTGTGTATCCTGGGGCTTTCAGTGCTCAGCGGTGTCCAGACAGATGCCGGCAATGTCTGTCTCACACCCACACGCAGCTTAGAACTGTGTTTCCTGGGGCAACTGAAAAGGGCAGCGTGAGGTGCAGCTTTCTGTCTGTCTGACTGAGAGCTGAATCTCACCGCAGGCTCCAGCACTCACATAAATGTCAGAGTCTGATCCACAACACTAAATATCAGAGGGAGAGAGATGTCTGAGAAGTTTGCAGAATCAAATGTTTATGAATCAGTGGCTGGATGCATCAACAGGGCTTATATGTGGTCATTATTTAAAAGTTTCCCATTATTTGTAGTATCATTTATCAAGTTAGCCTCGGGTTAGTCACAATAGTCTGAGTTTTTTCAATGAATGACATTCTTCTGCTCCAAAACTTGACTTTTTCTTCTTAGCAGCCGGTGGCCAAAAATGTATAAAAGATATCAGAAACTTGGATTTTTTTTTTTTTAGTCCAAGCCTAGCTATTAGTTAAAACTAGCATAATTTATTTTATTAACCAACACAGGCTGCTTAGCAACCATTATTCGTACATATGTTTTCACATGGATGCCATGGATACTGGTTTTAGTTGCTAGGCATAGTGTTTGTAATTACCTTGCCAACATTAGTCTTAGCTACATAAGGAATACAATAATAACAAAAGGTTGCACTGTTTTATTCCTCTTATGTCATGGCAATTATTATAAAAAATTCTAAAAAAAGAGCAACATGTCGTACTTGTCATTCGTTTATAGTTATGTTCTTGTTATCGCTTATGTTATGTCAGCTATAAACATAGCTCGATGGAGGTTGAGGAACCATCAAGAGGAAGTCTTTTGTCGTGACGACTTTTACGTGGCAGAAACCGTACTGACACTGGAGACTCCTTCTTTAGACAAAAGTCTCCTTACAGAAAATGTTACAATATCAATTATTCCTCACGTTTTGCTTTGTTAAATAACAGCACTTTTATTATTAAGTATTAGATTAGATTACATGGTGCGATCACAGTACAGCTCCCTGTATGTATCTTGTTACTATAGAAACAATAACATTATTGACAACGAGACCAATAACGTGATTGAACGGTCAGAATTAGCGGTCGCAGCAGTAGGCACGGTGCTGGTGTAGACTACACAATATATTTGTGTAGATTTATTAGCAGCACACGGATACGGATCCGTTCGGAAAAGAAAATGCCGAATCCAAGTGCTTTGCCATGTGTTTGGGAGGTAGAGCTGAGAGAAGGAGATTCCAGCAGACACATGACAGAGCAGATGTCCTCACCGAGCCGGCACTGATGGATTACAGGGAACGAGCGTCGACGAGAGTGTGTGAGATGGAGGCATCCAGGTTTGAGATTGAGATGGGGAAAAAAGAAAATCATGCAGCTGGGAGTCTGGGGACTTTAGCCGCAGTCACACTTAATGTCTTATTACAGCCTAGTGGAAGGTGATTAGGATGTGGGTTCGTTGTGTATTATTAGTGTTTAACCAGGTTGTGTGATTTTATTAGCCTTCGTTTCCGTTCTGTAGATAATGTACATATTTTTCATCTCTATTTTCTCTCCTTTTGATGGGACTGCATTGTACGTGTGTGAATAGAGGTAGGGAACTCGGCTCAAAAACTCATCAAGAACCATGAAGGACTGGATTAGAGAACGATCAACAGACACAAAGCTCTATACATAGCTAGGAGGCGTGTCTGATTCATATTTACTACTGGTTGCCATGGTTTCCGTAGTGGCACTTAGCTAGCTATGAGCTTCCTTTAGTTTTAATGTCTATACAGAGAACACTGCTAGCGATCACAATACCTTACAACTCGTAAGTTGTTTAAGTTAACTAGACTTTGCTTGACTTGTTACATCTCCTGGCCACGCCCACTTTGATTTGCTAATCGTCCCTCCGCTTCTGTCACTGTAAATCAACAACTGTTGCAATGTAAGGAATAAAACGCAGCTTGTCACGTTACCGAGAAAGTGCAAAGAAAACGTAAACTCCTCTGTCCTGAAGATGTCGGAAAACTTACAGCTTATAGTTACAGCTTTTCCTCTAGCGCTGACACTGGAGACTCCTTCCGTAAATGTTAAATGAATGATAAAGAACAAGCGCATTCATTTAAACTTGTATTCAGAAAATTAATCAGCGCCTACTGACCAATCAGAGGCGAGAATTCAACTCGAGTGTAAAACAACGATTCTGATACAGATAACAACAGAATCTCTCTCTCTTTCCCTCTCTATCTCTCCCCTCCTTCTTATACAGGTATCGCAGTTTGAAGCACTTTAACTATGACGTGTGTCAGAGTTGCTTTTTCTCCGGCCGCACAGCAAAGGGACACAAGCTGAACTACCCCATGGTGGAGTACTGCACACCGGTGAGTCTCACACTTTACTAAGTTACCAAGTCAACCTTTAAAGAGGAAGACTTTAGCCGAGCTAAGTTAAGGAGCTAGCACCATCTCCTACCTAACCTCCAGTGGCTACCTGGGGTCCTGTCAGCGTCCAGCCTCTTTTTTTATTGTGAACAAATGAGCGAGTGGTTTCAGTGGGAAGGTAGAAATTGCATAGCGTTGCTCGTATTGTTAGTGGCGTGCTGTTAGCGCCTCGCTGTAATGTAATGTCGATTTCCCGCAGCTGTGAGGGTGATGGATATTGACTCTGTGCAAGTGTAATTGTTGCGTTTTGAATTCCTGCCTAGCGCTCACTACACGAGGCGTCTGGGACGTGGGAAATGAAGATATGTTTTTATTCCATGCCTGACTAGACGTCTAGACATGCGTGCATGAGTTATGTTTGGAGCTGAAGGCTAGGCACGAGGTTTGTAGCTGATTGGTGTGAGAAATCTTTACATTACCAGGTTGTGAAGTGACACAAATCCAATTTTCTGCCTAAATGTGACAGATTTTTTTCAGGAATGTGTGTACACAAAAAAACGATCTTTTCAAATCAGACATGAGCCATTTTCATGTGTGATTATAGATCAGATACTAGGGCTGTAGGTCTTGTCTCCAGTCTCAAGATATTTTCTGTATTGATTTGGACTTGTCTTAGACTAATTTGCATTTGAGCTTGGACTTGTGCCAGTCTTGGGCATTGATCTCGCTAAATATAGTCTTGTTCTTGACGGAGAGTTTGTAAAAATAATGTTCATGTTGTCTTTTCTGTTTGCATGAACAAGGTTTGAAAGGAAGTAATTCCTTCTTCTAGAAAACAGCCTAATCATTGCTGCAGTGCATGAATGAACTCAAGTAGCTGAAGTAAACACTTGGCCTCGAAAATGATTTGATGGTTTTCGGTCTTGATCTTGACTCTGGACTCCATCTTGACTTGGTCCCAACCCCCTTAAGACTCGGTCTTGACTCGTTCTCAGCTAGTCCTGGTCTTGGGCTTGACAATGGCGGTCTGGACTACAGCCCATTTGGCTACATACCCAGTATGTGGCCATGCGACATGAAAGAGAACGCCCAGATTGGGAATCATGTAGCTTTTGTGCAACACTCATGCGCATACCACTGTCGTCATCACCCAGTGTCAGTGGTCCGGCAAAATACCTATGTAGGACAGCAACAGCAGGGACTGTATTCAGTGGAAGGATGCAGAACTTGGTGATTTACTTGATATTTAAGGAAAGGAGCTTACCCTTACTGACCAATCAAAATCGAGAATTCAACATTGCTTTTGAATAAACAATCGTAAACCACTGAGTCACATTTTCATCTGTGTGAGCTACATTACATTTTTATTTCAGCTCTATGAACTCATTTATTATGACATTCATGCACAAAGCACATTTATAGTTCACATTCCTGCTGATGAAAGAGACGGTTATGGTCCACACTCAGATTGATAGGAAGGTGGCCGAGGCGCCCGAGTTCCTGCTGTGGCCATATTACCACACTGCTTTTTCATTTTGCCCATATTACACTTTCATCTATGAGATATTGGCGTTTTTTTTTTGTTTTTTTTTATTAGTTGCGAAAATGGACAGCAAGTTTTTCATCCACTGGTTGCATTGGTGTGGGTTTTGGTGGAGGCGTTGGGGTTTTGGTGTGTCACTAACTGTTGTTTGGAGCAGAAGTGAAGGAGTGTGTGGTGGATAGAGGCATGGATGAATATTTGCTCTTCTTTCTCACTCCGCTGCCTGGGTGTGACTGAGGGAGTAAATAGAGCTGTAAACCTTTTGACTTATTGAGCTCAGTATTAGCAAGAGGCCAGGATAGTGCTGACAGGAACTTAGCCAACACACCTCCTTAGCTAGCAACATATCAGCTGTCTTGACTAGCTTATAATCCATATTAACATGGTTGCTTTAATTATTCAGAGGGTCCTGAGGCCATTGCTCCCTGTTCCTTTTTAGTCACCTAATAAAACTTATTTGTTCAACACTGTATTCAGTTTCCTGTTAGAAACTGTATTAGTTTCTTTTTGCTTTTACCCCATTTTTGTTTTTGTTTGTTTGTGTTTCTGTATTTTTTTTTACCATCTTTTTGTATAATCTGTTATAATTGCCCCATAAAGCATTTAATAGTATTATTACCATTAAGAAAAACATTATTTATATTGTAATTTGATCAGCGTGCTGATGGATTTTTTTTGTCACCTGTTTTAATCTCTTTGTTTATCAGTTCTGTTATTAATTTGTATTTTAATCTGTTTTTATCTGTTGATATTCTCTTTGTGTTCTCTTTTGTATAATCTGTTATCATTTCTGATGTTCCCTCTTATGCAGACCACCTCGGGCGAGGACATGCGCGACTTCACCAAAGTGCTGAAGAACAAGTTCCGCTCGAAGAAGTACTTCGCCAAGCACCCTCGCCTCGGCTACCTGCCCGTGCAGACCGTCCTGGAGGGGGACAACATGGAGACGTGAGTCCTCAGCTCACACACCCCTACACTCACAGCACGTCAGCCAAACACTTGAGCTGAAACAATATAAATAAAACGTAAAAAATCATGTTAAATCATCACATTTCATATAAGAACAGCAAGATCACAGGTTACAGTCCCCGTGATGAGAATCTGCGTGGATCTGTAGGTCCCTGTAAAACCTTACCTGTAAATGTGTAAGGAATAAAACACTTGGTGGTGTGCTGTTATAGGGAAATAATCAGCGACGACTTGGCGTGATGAACCGGAGTTACTCTTACACCCAGAAGTTGATTCTTTTCCTTTAACAGCAGATCCTGAAGTGTTTTATTCGTCTTACACCACACTAAATTGGCAACAATTTTTTAAAAATTGACACTTTTTAGAGAGCTACAGATTAAAAGGTACACATCGCTTTACATAATAAATAAGAATATCAACACTTTACACAAGGTGTTTAATGTAATTACCTTCAGACTTCAGCACTCAGGTGATTTATTAATTGTCACACTGCATAGAAAAATGGTGGATTTCGCTCTGGCTGAAAACAAACAGTCTTTACATTTCCGCTTCTCTGTCTAGACACATGGGCGATCCATCTTAGTGATAATGTGTGTGTGTGTGTCTGTGTGTTTGCGTAGGATTTATACCTGCTGTCAGAACAGTGTATAACTCACCGTAATGGTGTTTAAGATGTGCCTGATTAGTCACTTCCGTAAGGTGGCCTCTCTGAGCTGTATGATTTATGGCTTTCAGTCGCATTTCCGCTGTTTATTATCTGTCACGCACGCAACAGCTCTTTTCCATAACCCATTTTTCACTTGCTGTCTTTTCAATAGTCCTGTGTTTGTTTTCTGAATAAAATGATCAGCAGAAAGCAGGACGGAGAATAGGTGTTTGAAAGACGGCGATTGTATAAAGCTCACGTACCAAGTTCGGGTCGGAGGACATTGAGGATTTTACTGAGGAAGTTCCCATTATTTTGTGAAACGACTCAGTCACAGTGATGTCAGTGAACGCGACTGCATTATCATTACGGCGTTTAATGACGCTGCTTTTAAACCCAACGTGTGTGTGAAGTGCTGTGTGAATCTACAGCAGTTGTGAATTATTGATCGGAAGGTTGTGTGTTCAAATCCAGGCATCATCATGACCCTTAAGCTAAACTCACTTTAGGTAAAACTGTCTTCTCGAGAATTATAAATGACTGATTAGTGGTTATTAGCTACACTGACATTAAAGACTGATATATTTTCAAAATTTTGTCTGCAATAACAATAAAAAAAAAAATTGTGACGATATTTTTAAAAAAATGAAAAAACAAATAAACTATAATATAATAATAGATAACTATTTACACAAAGGTTTGTTTTTTATTTATTTATTTATTTATTTATTTAACTGTTTTTGTTGTTTTTCTTTTTTTTTAGTTTGATTATCCATAAATGTTAAATAAAAATCTCCTCACTATATCAACTATTAGACGTTCTACGTCCTAGTGAGCAAAGTCTTAGTTGAATGAGCTGTTACTATAGAAACAATAACACTTTAGTCTAAACCGCTGATTTGCTGCAGTGCTCTCAGAGATGCGTTTGTACAAAATTAATCGCCTCCTGGCCTATCAGAATCGAGAATTCGGCAACGCTGTAGTACAAGGGAAACTAAATTGTGGTTTGTATGTTTTGTTTTTTCTTTTTATTTATTTAACAAAGAAAAACATATTTTTTTTATGGAGAAGCACAAATTTGGTGGTGTAGCCTGTTGTGTGACAGTACACGTATCAATCAGAAACAAACAGTGCTCCTAGCCCCGCCCCTGAGTACCATCAAGATCCTGCAGGTGAAACTCTTACTATCTTAAGCAAAAAAAAAAAAGGTGTTTTTTTTTTTTTTTTAAAAAACATTTTTCTGGTTCCAAATGTTTTAATACTTTGTGCAGTGGAAAAAAATGTACACGCCCTTTCTTCTGTGCTTGAAATGAAACCCGGAGTTTAAAATATGTACAGCGTCGTTCCTCCTGCAGAGAGAAATGTCAGCGTTGCTCAGACGCCCTGCTGCAAATACACCAGCGCTGTGTGTTTTACAGTGACAAATAACAGACAGATGAGAGGATAAAGCTCCCAGAGAGAGAGAGAGAGAGAGAGAGAGAGAGAGAGAGAGAGATTCTGCCTGTCTTCCTGTCTGTAAAACATGCAGAAGGAAGTGACCTTGCTGATACGGATTAATGCAGATACAAACCCCAACGCAGCGTATCACAAATAACCATGCAGCACAGCAAGTCATAGTGGACAGGATTCATCTTGCTCATTTTTATTCTCTTGCCATCCTCCACTCGTGCGTGTACACACAAACACAGATGCTGCGATCATTTCAATACATTGTAGCAATGGGAAAAAAACAAAACGTGTGCAACCCAACATAACGTCTTTCACATGACATTCTCGATTCTGATTGGTCCAAAGGGGTTGATTCATTTTCTCTACCGACAAATCACAATGTTTATATTAATGAGCTCGTTCTAATCTGTTATCAGTGCTCCACATATATGGTTTTTAAAATTGATGAAGTGGTGAAGTTCTCTGTGAGGAGACGTTTGGAGGTCGTGTTGATGGAAGGAGTCTCCGGTTTCGGCGATTTTTTTCTAACAGAGTAACTGAGTTTTCTTTTGTCTTATTAACTTCACGAGAAAGAAAACAGAGAGGCTGGTGAGGAAGTGGCTGTTTATAGCTGCTATAAAGTGAGCGCGAAATGGAACTTGTTTTGTGGACGTTTTACAAGTATTTACTAGTTAAATGTAATTATAAATGGATAAAAAGTATCACGTGTCATTGTTAATACATGCTGTTATTGGAAAATAATCAAATAGCAGGTGGGAACAGTCCCTGTCTTTTGATTATTTTCTAATAACAGCACATGCCCTAGTGGTTTATCCCTTAATTCTAACATGTGAAAGCAAATAAATATAAAACTGTTTGGCGAAAAACATCATTTCTACAATGTCAGCTAGTCGAGACTTTTTTTTATTGTCCAGTGTTTGCTTACTTTTTTTTTTTTTTTTTCTTTCATTAATGGAAATATATTTATTTTGTGTCAGTTTCTGCCATCTTGGACATTTTGGTTATTATTTCATACAGGATGACACAAAAACAAGAGCTCGGTAGAAGGCTACAGCTAAGAAACTAAGCAAGTTTATTCGATTTTCTATACTTAGAAAGGTTTGGAGAATTGTAGCAGAAAATTGGACTTTATGTGGCATAGTGCCAGTCAACTTAAACGTGGAAATACGGAGCTCAAGCTTAACAAGCAAGAAGAAATGTTTATGGAAAAGATTTTAGGCGTGGAAGACTTTTATTACTTAGCTACGTTAGCCTCATAGCTCCAATGTCAAGCTTAAAAAAAAAAAACCTGTGAATATTAAACATGCCTTCGCTAATTGACTACGTTTTGGGGTAAAGAGAAAACTGTACATTTGATTTTCTCCTGAACCAGTCAGGCATCATTAGTACACATGGTGAAAGAGTATCACTGAGTTTCAGGGAGTGTATACAGTGTGTGTGTGTGTGTGAGAGAGAAAATTACAAGGAAGCTTTGAAAGAAGATCAGTCCAGTGTGTCTGTATGTCCTCTCTGTGTATATGTACAGGGAGCTTTAACGAGGCTTGCGGGAATAACGACAGCATCAACGAGCCCGAGCTGGCCAATAAGATCTGTCTGTATCCTGCAGCGCTTCAGCCATTTATGCAATGCAAACACAATATTCCAGTGCCTTAACCACTGAGCTACCCCTGCATTTCATTTAGATTGTAAACGAAATGAGATTTAGTTTGGAATCAGTTTGGAGAACTGGATCCATTGATGCATTTCCGAGGTTCTGGAACTTTTTTTGAGGAACTAAAAGGTTCAGAGGTGTGTCTGAACTACACAGTACCATGGATGTTATTTAAATTGTAACACATGACAGATTTTAATGTAAATAGTATAGGAATGCTTTAGAATATTGAGGTCGAGATGAGGTGAGAAGTCATGTTGCTTGTTGTTTTGTTTTTTTTTGTGCAAATATGATATTAAAATGAATTTAGCCTTCATTTTCACTTAGAGATGAGTACATTTGTCTCGAAGGAGCGCTAAGAAACAAACTTGGAGACAGGTTAGTAGTTTGTAGGATCAGGCTTGAGGTGTTTTTTTTCTAAATTTAGCTCAAATTAACTCTGGCTAGTTCAGTTCCCTGTGGTGCACCCTATAAAATATTCCTAGCACTCTGAACAGGCCAGACATACAGGTCTATAAAAATCCAAATTTGCAGGAGTGTATCGTATAAAATGACCCTGACCTTCTATAACAGGTCTAAGTGGTGCGGAGTGCGGAGGCTGCAGCCGGCTGCCACTTCCTCTCAGACACGGCTGACAGGCGCTGGGCTGAGAGGAAGGACGGGTAAATTTAGGCAGATCACATCGCAGCGTGCCAGCACCGCATCGAGCTGTGTAATAAAGCCTTATTCAGAGACAGGGCAGCCTCAAACGGAGAAGTCAATGTCTATTTGGCTTGTTGTTGTGGATTTAAAAACACGCTCACAGATGCTCGGCACGTCTCCCAGAGTCTCGGTGTCCTCGGGGGATATTCCAGCTCTGGAAGAAAAGAAAAAATCATCCACCTGCCGACGTTAGAGGAGCGGTGGTTAATTCAGCCATATGTTCATCAGGACCTCATTAACCTAGCACCAGTGAAACGGCACTTAGGGTTCTGCACCATTCGTTTCTGGAAGGAGAAAGGCGTTTAATCTGCTTAATGTGGTGGAGTATTAAAAAGTTCTTATCCTTAAAAAAAAAAAAAAATCCTGAACAAAATTAAGAGGGACTTGATGCGATATCCTTGTCTGACGAGAACTGAACTATCCTTGACTTTCCTTTTTTTGTTTAAACAAACCACAAAATGAAAGGTTATTACTAATAAGGTATTATTACTACTTCCTGTTTATTACTTATTCAGTACACAGCTTGCAAATTGCTAAGAAACTCTTACTGTTCTGAGGAACATGCTGGAATTTCTGGCGGTCATGCCCTATTGCACTTCTGACAAAGTATTAGCTAGGTGTATGGAAATTAGAAATAAATGATTTGTAATTATTTTAAAAAAAAAAAACAGCATGTACTTTTTATTCATTTATAGGTACAGTAGTCAATTATGTTTAATGTTTCCTTAGTTGTAGAAATAACCATGGAAGATATGTAGAACATCCTAAAAAAAACAGTGCATTACGCCGTGGCCTTAGCTAAAGTGTATCGAGTCACTGAGAAAACCCGTTTGAAAAACTGACTTCTGGTCCGGGAACATTTGTTTGTGTTTGGATGCGAATGCTGTCAGTCAATTTGCTGACACTATATGGGCCACTGTAGATCCAGGGGGCGGAGCTTTGGGAATATGGGCCGGAATCATTTAAATGTCGAACCCACCTAACCATTAGAGACCTAATTTTTAGGAGGAAAAAAAAAGAATAATCTTATCTAAAGTATCTTTATGGTTACTTTTAATGTCGTGGAACGTCCATAAAACAAGTTGGTTCCTGTTATCGCTTACATTATAGCAGCTATAAACAGTCATTCCGTAATGTCGGAAAACTTAAAGGTGCAGATTTAACTCTGACTGTTACGGAACACACTGACACCGGTGACTCCTTGCGTAAATGCAAAATAAACCTCTCCTTACAGAAAATGAAAAACAGAGGTGTTGTTATAGAAAATAAACCAACACCTCATGACCAGTCAGAATCAGGAATTCAACAGCACTGTGTTAAAAAACAGATTTAATCTTCCTCTCCGACTGAAACCCAGTCAAAACTTCTGAAGGAAGAAACGCAAACTCGGTCGTCTTGCCGAGAAATGTGTTCACCTTGCTGATGACGTGTTTATCCGCCCTGCATTCATGTGTTCTTTTTTTTATTGAAAAACCTCAAAAATAGAGGAACGCATGCACTCTGTGTTAAGCTCGGTGGCTTTATCCATCAATTAAACTTCCTATCTTGGGTATAATACTTGTCCAAAATGATCAAATAAGACGGCTCTCTTTACCGGCTCTGCTCAATTAAACCCTCTTTTCACACCAGATGAGGTTTGATATTTTGTGTGTGGTGCTGTGTGTTAGATTTTGATGAAACTAGTTTAGTCACACATTCGTGATATTGCGAGAGAATGTGTTTCTGAGCGCACGTGGGTGCTGCGGTGCTTTAATCACTCAGGTGTAAAGCCGCTTCATTTCTGCTCAGCGCTGATTATAGATAATTACAATAACAGTGCCTGGAGAATGAGCGGGGTGTGAAGAGGGGCGTGAGGTTATTACGCTTCTGACACAGCAATTCATCGACAGTTCCGCGTGACCGTGATAACTCTGATGACTCAGTAGAACCAGGAAGTGAAACTAGCTTTTAATTGAAGCTAATGATTTAGATAGGTAACACACACAGTCATTCTAACACACAGTATCACATAGGTAGTCATTTATAGAAACAATGCAAAGCCACAGTGACCATGGAAACAAGGTAAAAGTAACTGGGAACGTCAACATTTCTCTCAGATGTGTTGGTAGATTACTAAGAAAAGACTCCAGCTGACTGAAATGACACTTTAATTACATTTAGCATTAAGTGCTAATCAAACTTAAATAGAGAAATATCAGCTTTGTGTCACAACTGAGGAAGTCTAAGCTTACAAAGTAATGAATACTGTGAAAGTTATTTCTTCATATAAACCATATTGTTCATTTCAGGTTAAAAAAAAAAAAAAAGGTAGAGGAGGCAGAAAGTGATGAGTCATCACGATGGATGCTGCTGTTTAAAACACTGCAACCTCCATTTTGTGTCCATTTTTAAGGATTATAGATAACAGTATCAGAAAACAATCATCAGTCCTGTATGAAATACTGACCAACTCGTCTGGGTTTTAAACGAATGCGTAATGAGTTAGCTAAACAGCTAGCTTACTTGTTAGCTATATTAGCCTGGTAGCTTGAGTGCAAAACTAAAAAAGTAAATCTTCAAGACAATGAGCATGTATAGGCACATTTGAGTAAAGAGGAAAGTTTTATTTTTAACCGAATTATTGTTTTTTGTTTTTTTTTAAAAGATGTGTTATAATTATGCCAATGTTATTACCAGTTATTACCAGCAACAGAACACTTAATGCGGAGACAACATCCGCTCCTGCGCGGCTTACGTAAAGATGAAATACTCTACAGTTTCATTGGCTGTCGCATACGAGTGCTCCAGTACAGCAGGTGGCGCTGTATATATTACTACGTGAAAAAAGATTGTCGCTCCTCAACGAACAGGCTTCGACGCATTTGTCCACTAAACCTACACGCAGTGTTCGTTTCACGTCATAATTGTTCGTCTCTGCAGGAAGTATTGCATTATGATGAAGAGGAACATTATAACATGACCACTGCAGCAATGCTGCTTGAATCCGAACGCATTGATTCATTTTCTATAAGAGCAGCTTTGTCAGTAGTTTTTATTAATGTACTCATTGTAATACGTAACGTATTGTTTCCATAGCAACAAATATTTCGCACGGCCAGAGTAATTTAATTGTTTTTTTGTTTTTTTTTGTCTTATTAACTTCTAAGAGACTAAGAGAGAAAAAGAGAGGGAATGACTGTTTATAGCTAATATAACGTAAATGATAACATGAGCTAACTTGTTTCACGGCCGTTCCGCAGCATTAAATGTAATAGTAAACCGTTAAAAGGGAGGCTTGTCATTTATTAGTAAATGAAAAAATTGTAATTGTTGGAAATCACTGTGCTATAAAACATTTCGGCTGTCGATTATTTTCCCATAACAGCACAGCCTGAAGTGTTTTATTCTATTTTTATAAGATATAATACTTTCTATATGTGAAATTTATAACAATGCTTTGAACGTTAGAATATGAGACAGTTATAATCCGAGTCTTTATGAATATGGGATTCGTGTTGTTTCTTCTTCTCCGATGGTTCTTTGTAGTGACTTCTGATCCCAAGATGAGTGTTCTGGAGTTTACTCTCTCCGCTGTTCCTTGTGTGTGGATCTGACCTCACCTTGTGTGACCTTTGACCCTAAAGATTCTATCCTCTTGTCCTCTCTTCCTCTCATCCTCCCCCTTCCCCCCCCTCGTCCTGTGTGTTTCTCTTACAGCCCGGTCACTCTGATCAGCATGTGTCCTGAGCAGTATGAGTGAGTATATACATCAGATCACCACACCCTTCATCCTCCTCCTCCTCCTCCTCACCCACAGAGCATGCTGCCTGCACCGACGCATGAGTTCACTGATCCACCTGCACGTCCTCCCCCCATCTTTCTGTCTCTTTCTGTCTGTCTCTCTCTCTGTTTTAACCTTCTGTATTCTGTCCATCCTCCACATTAACAGTCCGGTCCAGTAGCGTGCCAGTTTTATTAGCCGCATTTCTATTAGCTGTAGACTGGTTTATGTGTTTTATTTTCTTTTCGTTTGTTTATTATAGGCTGGCTCAGTCGCCTCAGCTTCCCCATGACGACACACACTCGAGGATAGAGCAGTACGCCAGCAGGTAACCGCCTCACACACACACACACACACACACCCACCAATGTACACTCACTCCAGGCAGTATGGTAATGTGCAACGTATTACACGTTGCTGTTTGCATAATGAAACGCAGAGTGGTGTGCGATATGTGGAGCCATTTATTTTTGCAACACAAACACACAAACGCGCGCGCACACACACCCACACACAAAGCGCTAGTATCAGTAAAACCATGCTTTGGCCTCTGCACATAAACAGACTTACTGAAAGTGCATTCTTTTGTTAGTGAGCGCTATCACCATATTTTCACACACACACACGCACACACTCCGAGTTATTATAGGACTGTAAATGTTGGCCGCTCCTGAAGCTTTATCCCATTATGCGCTCCTTGGCTGGGTGAGACAGTAATCCAGCTGCCAGGCCTGAGAAATATTCAGTGTTATGTGTGTGATTTTGTGGTTTTTTTTGAGAGATTATTTCTACTCTCAATATTAAAATATGAAAAGGAACAGCTTTGATATGGAAGCATGTTTATCAGGCTGTGTGCTTATGAATTAGTCATTCTTTTTTTTTTTTTTTTTTTTGTAGCGTTTGGATTTTATTCCATCGAGCGTGCCACACAGCTCATTTCTCCTCATCTGTTAAGAAATGCATGGATTATATTCAGCAACTGAGCTCGCTTATATTCATTATAGCTTCATTCCCTGAGTACGCCCACACCTCCAGTCCCATCACAGAGGACTTGTGATTAGAAATATACATCTGACTTTCAGTATCTTTTCTTCAGAATGCATGAAAATGAAGATATGGCTTCTATAAATTTGCTGCGCTACAGTAATAGTTTGATTAACTAGCTCTTTTTAAGCAAAAATCATTACATGTAGCAAAGGCTTATCTCTTTTTCTCTCTCTCTCTCTCTCTCTCTCTCTCTCTCAAAAATCTATCTGTACTGCTTTTTCTGTACTCTTATTCACTCTTGCTGTCTGTCTCTCTTTCTTGCTGTATCTCTTCATCTCTATCGCTCTTTCTCTGCCTATGTGTTTATCTCTGTTTCTCTGACTGTCTCTCAAAATATCTTGCTCTGTCTTTCTTTCTGTCCATCTCTCTGTCTTTCTCTGTTTCTTTTTGTCTCTTTCTCTCTCTCTCTTTCAAAAAATATCTTTCTCGTCACTGTCACTTGCTCCGTCTCCATCTCTTTGTCTCTCTCAATCTGTCTCTATCTTTCTCTCAAATTTCTCTCTCTCTCTCTCTCATTCTCTCTCTCTCTCATTCTCTCTCTGATTCTCTCTCTCTCATTCTCTCTCTCTGTCTCTCAGACTGGCTCAGATGGAGCGCTCTAACGGTTCTCTGCCTACAGACAGCAGCTCGGCCACCGGAAGCATGTAAGTACCAAAACTCCATTACCCACAATGCACCAGTACATCAGTGCCTCTTTCTCTAAAACATCCAGAACACTTTGTATTTTGTGAAATGATTTCTTATCTCTTATACAACTACTGTTCTAACGAGAAGGACAGCAAGAGATGCAGGAATTTATTAGATTTATTATCATGACAGAGAGCATAAATACACACACACACACACACACACACAAAAAAAAAACCACTCTGTACACCTTTCAATCTTTACACAGACGTGTCACTTCTGTAAAAAGTTTACCTTGGCCTGGATAGTGTGTGTGTGTGTGTGTGTCTGTGGACTCTACCTACATCAGACAACAGGCTCTGTCTCAGCAGACTGATGATGATATTGACGGCTGTGCTCGGAACGAAGAATGAGCTAATTAAACGTAATAAACGTCTCTCTATGTTTCTGAATAGTAAATTGCTTCAGAGCTGAGAGGAGACGCCTCGAGATGCAGTTAAAGTATGTGCGCGGGAGAGTTAGAGACACGTGGTCACTCTGAGTAACTCATATTCAGGTAGCCTTATAACTCGAACCTCAACTCAAACCTCACAGACTTAATACCTCGACCATAATGCAGCCGAGATCTCCAGCTCTGGGTCGTAGCTTGATGGTGCTGAATCTACCCTCTGATCTTATATTGTGTGTCAGGTCAGAAACATCAGGAAGTACAGCTAGCTTATGATCGATGCTAATGGTTTAAGTAGCAAACGCAGTAGTAGTCATTAGTGTCTATAAAAAAATATATAAAGCCAGTGGAAACGAGACAGAATAACCGGGAACGTCAACATTTCCCTCAGATGTGTTGGTTAATTAATAAAAAAAAAAGCCTCTGTATGACTAATATGACACCGTAATCACATTTAGCAGCGACCGCTATTGAGAAACATCGTGTCACAACTTGAGAAGCTTACCACAAAGTATACCACAAAATTGTTTCTGTTAAACACCAATAACACTCCCATTTCAATGTAAGGCACATTTTAAAAATAAATAAAGGCATTACCAGTCATAGCAGTATATTATTACAGCGACCGAGACACTTAAATTGGATATTTGAGAGAGAAAAAAAAATTGGATTATGTTTGGTTGATTCTGGTCATCGCTGGTGTGACCCCTGAATCTACGTCTTTTTGTTATTATTATTAATATTCTTATTATTATTTTAAACATTTGAGATCTTTTCAAACTGTTTCCTGTATGAAAGGGGAGATCCAGA
>CM075018.1:21828751-21848204 GCA_037576675.1 Pangasius sanitwongsei
TTATTAATATTCTTATTATTATTTTAAACATTTGAGATCTTTTCAAACTGTTTCCTGTATGAAAGGGGAGATCCAGATATCTGCCACAGACACCACAGCGTCTCATATATTATATTACAAACATAGTCCTGTACGGAAGAAAGCAATCTTGACCGTGTCCTGTCTTCCTTTCTCTAAATATTTGCCTATGTGAACAAAATGGTGGTGAGATCAGTATACGCTGTAGATATGTCATCTTAGCAGCAGATCATTAAACCTCAGTCGCTAACCTCCTTCATGACATCCGAGCTGATGATAATGAGGAGGAGGAGGAGGAGGAGTGAGTAAATGGCGACCTAACGCGATAATTAGAATAGAAAAGAGGGAAAAGCAGAAGAATGTTGGAGGTGAGGATGAAGAGCAGACACTACAGGTCAGCTTATTAGCTAAAAGTCAAATGGTGTATTGCTTCACGTTTCAGTCCTCAGGATTACGCCAACTGACTGAAACCGGTGGTGTGTTAGCGGTTAGCATGACTGATTTTAAACGAGCAGGGTCAGAGGTCAGCGCACATTCAGTCCAGTCTTGTAGCCTTCATAAATACGAGATGGCCAATTAAGCGTGGTAAGAAGCGTTTTTTTTTCCAGACTGCTGCGCTAACAATCTGTAGGGTCGACCCTTTTGTTGCCAGGCAACACAATCAAAATGTTACGCCTGTTCTAACAAGAAGTATATCTGTTCTACTTTTCTCACAGTGTTAAAAACCTGATCCTACATGAAGGACTTAACAAAATAAAAGAAACCTTCTCCGTTTATTAGGTGTACTTGCTGATTTCCAGATCCTAAAAGCTGTCATGTTTGTGAAAGGGGGAAAAAAAAAAAGAAGGGAGACGGTAGAGGAAGAGAGAAGCAAGCAGGCGGTGTTGAGGGAGCTGAGCCGGCGATGGCTTTTTTAGATTGAACCTGATTGAGGCCGAGCGTTATTCCTCTGAGACGTACACTACATCTGAACTCCTTTCTAGTGCTCGCTGTGCCCTTAGGTATTCTCTGTTATCTTCCTCTTGTGTATAGTAGCTTTCCCACCTCTTCTTTTCACTTGTCTCTCTCATCCACGTCTCTTTAATATCTCTATTCTAAATTGTCCCAGCTAAGCCAGCGACGTGCCGAGCTCCGGCTGCGTCCCAATAAAGAGCGTGCTTTGAGGTTGGCTTCTCGCCGGGATGTTAGCGCAGCTCTTTGATGTGAAGCCCAGGTAATCTCGCTGATTACACGCTGTGCGATAATGGTCCAGGACAGGAGCGGGTCCAGCGTCCGTCCACATTGTCACATTTCTGGGCATCGTGCAAGGCCAAACCTGAGCCAGGTCCTCACTTTTGAACAATTGTTGTTGAACAATATACACTTGAAGCAACAATGTACTTTATTCTGTGTTGATTTTCTGCCAAAAAAAAAAGAAGAAAAAATTACAAATTTAACACCACACATTTCTGTATTTTTAGGAAGCCAGGAATAATCCACTTAGGGGTGTGCTTTTATATGAAAATAATCAACCTCAGGGTGGTGTGATGCAGACCGACACTAAACGGAGTTACAGTTACAACCAGGAAGTTGATTGTTTTCCAATAGCGGCATGTCCTGAGTGTTTTATTCCTCACACACCACAGCAATTCCCCGACACTAACAATCTTTTATTTAGTAAAGAACGAAACATCGTAATCTTTCTTTGTTCCCACAGTTTGTCGTGTTATCGAGAAACTGGAAAGTACAAAGTCTTGACGACTTTCCTGTGCGGGAAAACTTAGTTACAGCGTTACCTCTGAATGTTACAAAAAAAAAAAAAAGCACTGACACTGGAGACTCCTTCCATAAATACACAAAACTTCACCTTTTCAACAAACCTGAGCCAGGTCCTCACTTTTACATGTGGGATCAAGCAAAAAAAAAAAAAAAGAGCAAATAGTGGAGCTACAGCTTGTTTCACAAGTTGAACTGCAATAAAGCTTTACATCAGTAAAAGCTTATCCTGTCCAAACGGTACTCATGTTGCCTCGTGGAACAGTTCAGATGAGTAGTGATGTTGCAGTGCATGTTCCAGTCATCGCAGGATGTGATGAAACTGATGCTACAGGCGGATAGAATGATCGACTTTAAGCAACGGAACCAATCTAACATCAGCTCTGTCTGTCCATTTTAATCATAATTTAAGAGTGGATTAGCCGATAATTACTTTAGAATAATTTCTTTTCCACAGGAGCTGGTTATGAGTCTTGTTCTTCGAACCTTGTCTGGATCATTCGTTCAAAATACAGCACACGAATATAAATGAGAACCTGCTGGTTTCGTTGTCTCACATTCATTTGTCATGCTGCATACGCGAGTTATTTTTAAAAATCATTTTTATTTTTTAGCTTTCTTTAATAACATTATATGTATTGCTGCTCTTTTAAACTGCAATTTAGCCTACTTTTATTCTATATTTTTATAAAATTTTATATATTGATTTTTTTATTATTATTATTATTATTTATAAAAGAGTCTCTCGTTTAGTCTTACTGTACTCGACCAGATGAGGATGGTTTCATCTGTCTTCTCCTGGAAACATTTCTCCCTAAAGTTTTTAAGAAAACCTTCTTTTTTTTTTCATTGTCACTTTCACAATTAGACTTCCTGTAAAGCTGCTTTCTTACCATCACAGTGGGAAAGAAATGTTTTTATTAATGGACTTGCAAAATGATCGTTCAGTGACGTTGGATTGAAAACAGCGAGACGGAGTCGACTTTCGGGCTGCATCATTATGCTGGTGCGTTACTGAGAATAATGATGTAGCTGTTCTGGTTCGCTCTGTTTCACTGCTTTTAATTCATTTGCGCCGAACATTTTGTAATTATGCAAAAAGATTCTTTATATATCAATTTCCACCACGTGCATGTGCTTAGGGGTTCTCCCAACCTCTTAAATCTTTGCACACACACTTGAGCTGAAAACATACACACTCATCTAGAGTCAGAAGTGTACATTTGCATATTGCTATCATTAGGTTAAAAGAGGACCATTTTCATTTATTTATTTTGCTGCACAGCTCCCAGAGCTGCTGTTATAGACAATTAATCAACACCTTCTAACCAATCAGAATTAAGAATACAACAGCGCTGTGATATAATTGATGTTCAAAATGGTAGGAATGAATTATACGCTTATAACTGAACAATAATAATAATAATAATAATATCTGTGTTTAGGGACGAGGAGCACGCTTTGATCTTGCAGTACTGTCAGACTCTTGGAGCCGAGGGCGTGTCCTGCAGCCAACCTCAAAGCCCCGCCCACACGCCCAAATCCCAAACCCTGAGCGTGCACGGTTCTGGACAGGCGCTGCAGAGCCCCGCCCAGATCCTGCAGGCTGTCGAGAGGGAGGAGAGAGGAGAGCTGGAGCGCATCATCACTCGCCTGGAGGAGGAGCAACGGTATGCAAATGCGCTGTCCGTCAAAACACACTTCAAACACAAAAAGTCCCGCCCACTTCACCCGCTTAATATGTAGCAGAATAGGCTGCTGTGCGGGTATTTATTAACAGTTTGACAAAACAGCGAACGTTTTAGCAGAAACTGTATGCAGTTGAAGAAGAACTCTTTCTTATGTGGTGGTGGAAGAATGTGTTCACATTCACCACTTTGAGATGAGATTCAGATGACAGGTGGGAATTTGCAGTGACAGAAAAATGACATTTTCTCTGGCATCTGCTGTGCTGTTTAGGATTTTAATTAGCTGCGATTCTTTTTTTTTTTTTTTTTTAAATAAAGCTGAGAAATTCTTCTGCCTCCTGGTGATTTGTGAAAAAAAGGTCTGGGTAGCAAAGTTGTTTCCCCATCAGCCAAAGAAATCCAGCTGCTGTCTGGGTGCAAAGTTGTTACTCAAACACTGAGAGAACCCAACTACCACATCTGTGTGTGTGTGTGTGTGTGTGTGTGTGAGAGAGAAGAAAGCCAGACATGAGAAGTGATGCTGCAGATTTGTTACTCACTGTATTATCATTATTCAGTCTGTGTTGTGAGCAGTGTAACGCAGAGAGAGATCACGGACATGGTTTGTGTAGATTTGTAGCTGGTAAGTGTTGTAGCTCTGTGCTGTGTCTTGGTCGGGGTTGGCACGCGTCCCAGTGGGTTCATGAACTCTAATCCACTCATCTGAGTCCATCATAAAACAATACCCAAGCACTCAGCAGCCATAACTCTGTATACACACACACACACACACACACACACACACACACACAATCATTATGACCTTAGATTGACAATTATTAATGCAGCTAATTAACGCTATGCTACACCTAAATCTAACCCGAACCTTAACCTCACTGACCAAAATGAACCTTGTGGCTTTTTAGTTTTCGAAATAAAAGCGGCAGCTTTTGTGTGTCTGTCTCTCTGTAGGAGTCTGCGCAGGGAGTATGAGCAGCTGCGGGAGCAGCAGAAGCAGCGTGGTGTGGAGTGTGTGATGAGCGCGGAGAGCACGGAGGGTGCGGTCCCGGACGAGGCCGACCTGCTGGCCGAGGCTAAGCTCCTGCGGCAGCACAAGGGCCGGCTGGAGGCTCGCATGCAGATCCTGGAGGATCACAACAAACAGCTGGAGTCTCAGCTCTACCGACTACGACAGCTCCTGCACCAGGTAACCACCCCCACAACACACAGCTCAAGAGGCTCAAGAAGACATAGAGGACAATTTTATGGCTTAATTAATGACATTCCTGACGTCAGATAAATCAATAATGTACCGAGCACGCATAGACTGCCTAATAACCGTTACTATGACTACGAGTTCAGTGTGTTCTCTGTTATTTATATACCTTGGACTGTCTTTGCCTGACTGGCCATGAGTGACTTTTTGTAACTTTCTGATTAGATCTACTCATCCAGCTAACTTTATAATACATAGCAATAGGACTATTATCGAAACATACCTGCATCTCCTGGCTGTGGCTGGCTCACCCGTTAACAGTCATAAAATATTCACTGGGCGCAGAGAGGAGAGTTAGGAGACACAGGAGTAAGAGTAGATCTAGATCTCTTCATAGCAGCTAACTTTACACTTTACACACAAATCTGTGTCTTCTGTCTGGCTCGCCGATTAACTTTAGTAATTATTTTTTGGGTGCCGAGAAGAGGCAGGAGGCGCAGGAATAAAGCTGGCACACAGTTGAGTAGCTCTAGATTTCCTCATCCCAGCTAATTTTATAGCAGTTAATGATAGGACTGGCAGATAAACAAACCTGTGTCTCCTGGCTGGCTCACCCAATAACAGTAGTAAATTATTTCTTGCATGCAGAGAAGAGTTGGGAGACAGGGGAATAAAGTTGACACAGTGGTGAGTAGATCTAGATTTCCTCATCCCAGCTAACTTTATTGTACATAGCTGTACAGGACTGTTAGCGATATCATACCTCTGTCCCCTGGCTGGCTCGCCATCAACAGTTAGAAAGTCTCTGTTGGGTGCAGCAAAGAGTCACGCTACGTGGGTGTAAAGTTGACTTAGATTTGAGTAAATCTGGATCTACTCGCCCCAGATAATTTTATAGTAAGTAATGATAGGACTGGTAGCTAAACTCCTAGCTGGCTCGCCCATTAAATGTAGTAAATTATTTCTTGAGTGCAGAGGAGAGTCCGGAGACACAATAATAAAGTTGACACAGAGTTGAGTAGAACTAGAGCTAACTTTACAGTAGATGATGATATGACCGGTATCTAAGCAAACCCGAGTCTCCTGGCTGGCTCAGCAGCCATTTATTACATTAAATGTAATGAATTAGTTCTTGGTGGGCATGGTGGCTTAGTGGTTGGCACTGTTGCCTCGCACCTCCAGGGTTGGGGGTGCGAGTCCCGCCTCCACCCTCTGTGCAAGGAGTTTGCATGTTCTCCATGGGAGTTTCCTCCGGGTACTCCGGTTTCCTCCCCCAGTCCAAAGACATGCTTTGCAGCAAGATTGGCATTTTCATATTGTCCATAGTGTGTGAATGAGTGTGAGATTGTGCCATGCAATGGGTTGGCACCCCATCACTGGTGTCCCCCGCCCTGTGCCCCGAGTCCCCTGGGATAGGCTCCAGGCTCCCCTGCGGCCCTGTGCAGGATAAGTGGTACAGAGAATGGATGGAAGTTATTTCTTGGATGTGTTAGTAGTGGCCAGGTTGTGAAAATCACTTAAGGAGCCAAACTACGTACGTCCCATGTGGCTCGCTGTTGGAGGACAGCATGTTTGACCCTGCATGTGTTTACTTTTTTTTACTTGAACCTAAAATATCTATTATAAAACACTCCTCCTGTCTGAGAAGCTCAATTAAATAGCACAGCTGGGTATTTTTGGCCTGCGCTGCTGAACGTTATTCATTAGGGACGTGAAGCTGTCAGAATCTTCATTCTAAACGACAAGGCTGGGTTCGACAGGAACAATACAAACAAACACACAAAGCAGCCAACAGTGTGTGCGTGTGTGTGTGCGTGCTTGTTTCCTCAGTCACTTATTTTTGTGATATAATTTATTAGCTGAAATTAGCCAAACGTTTGGATTTGTAACCTTCAGCACTTTCTCTATCTAGCCCGAGCTGGATTCTGCAGTCAATGGCGGTTCCTCTTCAGGTTCTCTGAGTCAGGAGGCAAGAGTTCATCCAGAACACACAGGTAAAAAAAAAAAAAAAAAAAGGAAAAAAAAAAAACCCCACACACACACACACACACACACACACACACACAGGTTCCTCTGAATGTGTCTCCCACTCTACACTTGAACTGCTTACTTCTGCTTGGCTGAGTGCAAGCGTTTTTTTTTTTTTTTTTTTTTTTTGATTCTTCTTATCACCAACATGGAGCTGGTGCTGCTTTACTTCCAACATGTGATTCTTTTCAGAAAAAAACGAAAATGTGTGTGTAATTATTAAACCTCAATTTACATGCAAAATTATTTTTAAAAATTATTTTTAAAAATTATTTAAAAATTATTCTTATTTATAGTGCTTCTGTTCGGTTTGCTGTAATTGCCAGTAAAATAAATAAATAAATAAATTGATTAGTTTAATTAAACAAAAAAAGCTGTTCTTCCCTTAAAACACAGATTCATGCTTGTGATATGAATAATGCAATTTTTTAAACAATAATTCTCAACCACCAGTGTACACGCACATTGTTTGCTTCTTAGTTTAACAACTGTAGGTTGCCATGGCGATGAAATGGCACCATCCCAAAACCAAACATGACTTTTTCATTCTGGACCAGAACCTTTGAGAACCTTTTGTGGTGGAAATGAGCAGCACGGTTCAATAATGTTGGTGTGTGGAACTGACAGCTCTTTCATATACACGTGTGTGTGTGTGTGTGTGTGTTCTCAGATGACTTTCTGGATCATTCTTCCTCCTCTGATATGACTGACCTTATGGAGCAGATTAATAACAGCTTTCCAACCTGTGCTCGTAAGCCCTAACCCCTCTCTCTGTCTCTCTCTCTCTTTCACACTGTGTGTGTGTGTGTGTGTGTCTCTCACTTTCTGCAATTGTAACTAGTTTCCGTCACACACTTCCACTTCACCGGCTTTGTGCCTAGAAACATTCTCCTCCTGAACAGTAAGCGTGTGTTTGCGTATCAAATTAGCACAGAGTAAATGAAGGTGAAAGTCCAGGGTCGAAAGTCCATCAGCAGTTTTAGTAAAAAATCCATTCTAATCTCTTCTCCTGCGTTCGTTCATTGACTGCCTCGAACACGTCAGGAAGAAACCCGACCGGCACATTTAAAAGACAGAGCCACTCGAGCTCCTCTGGTCTGTTCAGGTTACACTGGGGTAAGGGCTTTCTGAGTCTTTAAACATTAGAGGATAATGCGCTAAGAGAAAAGTGGACCAGTGGACCTCAAGCTAGGGCAGTTTATTTGTTTTAGCAACATCGCCAACACTAGCAACATTGCCAATTACTAACAACATCACCAATTACTAGCAACATCGCCAATTACTAGCAACATCGCCAATTACTAACATCGCCAATTACTAGCAACATCGCCAATTACTAACATCACCAATTACTAGCAACATCGCCAATTACTAGCAACATCGCCAATTACTAACATCGCCAATTACTAACAACATCGCCAATTACTAACAACATCGCCAACACTAGCAACATCGCCAATTACTAACAACATTGCCAATTACTAACATCGCCAACACTAGCAACATCGCCAATTACTAACATCGCCAATTACTAGCAACATCGCCAATTACTAGCAACATCGCCAATTACTAGCAACATCGCCAATTACTAACAACATCGCCAACACTAGCAACATCGCCAATTACTAACATCACCAATTACTAGCAACATCGCCAATTACTAGCAACATCGCCAATTACTAACATCGCCAATTACTAACAACATCGCCAACACTAGCAACATCGCCAATTACTAACATCACCAATTACTAGCAACATCGCCAATTACTAGCAACATCGCCAATTACTAACATCGCCAATTACTAATAACATCGCCAACACTAGCAACATCGGCTATTACTAACATCACCCGCACTAGCAACATCGCCAATTACTAACATCGGCAATTACTAACAACATCGCCAATTACTCATAACATCACCCGCACTAGCAACATCGCCAATTACTAACAACGTCACCAACACTAGCAACATCGTCAATTACTAACAACATCGCCAAAACTTGCGAAATCACCCACACTTGCGAAATCACCAACACTAGATTACTAAATGGTTACCTACACTGCAAAAAACCAGTGCACAATTTCGTCTATACATGCAAAAAACATTTAGTCAATAAAGATTCTGAAGCTTGTGGCCAGAGAAGTGTACAAAATATGAGCTGCCAAGTGTGACGTTGGCCTTTTACAGCAGTACCTCTACAGTTCTCGTATCGTCCAGTTTGCTGTTGAGTGCTTTGTTTTCATTAGACTGACAGAAGGGACCAATTTCTGAGTGTTTAGAAGTGTTGCTGATCAGTCAGTGCCGCAGCTCTCGTCTCCCTCTGGAGTTCATTAACATCAGCTCTGTTATAGAACTCCATTTCCCCATGTGGCGGCAGACGGATATCCTGGTTAAATGAGATGTTGTGCCTGTCTGGCTGCATTTTGTAACTACAGAATTGCTAGTGAAGTGACCTAATTCTGTCTTTTTCTTCTTTCCCTCTCTAAAGCACCGAGCCTGTCCTCAAGATCACAGGTAAGACCTGACTGAAGTCTCACACACAGCTTCAGAAACGTTCTAGCTTTAGCAGGTCAACGTTGTGGCCTTATTTTCAATCTTCATTCAGTACACCATGCTCCTAGTGCTCTTTTGAAGAGTAAGACAATTTCACTTGATACGTCTGATAGCACAAAGAAGGATTTTTTTTTTCCCCCCACAAGGTCCGAAGGTCATACAACAATAATGACTAAGGATGTTAAATGGAAGGAAGATAAAAGAAGGAATTAATATAAATAATGCAAAAAAGGAATGAAAGGAATTGGTGAAAACTAGAATTTGTTGAAAAAGTCTCCACTTTTTCCATCTAACTGAGCACTCATTCAGAGTAAGCTGGAAGCGGAGTAAATCTCCATCTCCATCACTGGACAGTGGATAGGTTTAATAAACTGGACTTCTCGTGAAAACTGTGATGAATTTAGTGGTTCCATAATAGCACTATTTGTCCATATAGAAGGGATTTATTTATAAATGCACTATCTGTTTATCCGTTATCCCTTTTGAGTCTGGTTCCTCTCAAGGTTTCTTCCTCATATCATCTCAGGGAGTTTTTCCTCACCACTGTCGCCTCTGGCTCACTCATTAGAGATAAATTCACATATTTACAGTTTATTTTGGTTTAATTTAATTTGAATCTATTTATTTCTGTAAAGCTGCTATACAAACACAATTGAATTGAATTGAAATGAAGTCTTATTCGTAAAATTTCTCTGTAAATAATTTGGTCAATGAGGTCATAGAGCAAAGTCTCTGATCGAGCTTGTGTAACTCGCACGCAACTTTAATCATCTATAAACACAAACAAGGCTTCACCATGTAGCTGGACGCTGTAAATGGGAGCGGCCATCTTGGACTCCGAGAATCATTTTTAAAGGAAGTTTACGAGGATTTCCGTTACTGCTTATCTCTTGGCTTCTCGACTATGTGTAGAGTAAGCAGAAAATGATTTGCGTTCCTTTTTTTTTTTTTTTTTGCTTTAATGTGACTACGGTGCAGTTTGTACACACTTTGCTGATGTCTTTAGCACATCTGGAGAAGATTAGAGGTGGTGATCAATAAGCTTTTGCCCACAGGATGTGAAATGGATTTTAACCTCGCTTCTCCAGCATCCAAGCACTCCAACAGCTCCTCCAGTGCATTATACATCAATTAGAGGCCCATTTCATACACTTTTCTCACATCCCCCCCCCCTCCATTAGGTTGGATCGGTCCATCATGGCCTTGGAGGTGCTGTGTGTGTGTGTGTGTGTGTGTGTGTGTGTGTGTGTGAGAGAGAGAGAGCGAGGTTGAATCATTCTTCGTATAAGCCGTAAATGTAGTGGGAGGCAAATGAACTCTAGCCATAAAACACTTCCTTTCTCTCTCTCTCTCACACACACACACACACACACACACCACTTCATTCTTTCTCTCGCTCTTTTCTTCCTCTGTCTCTAATGTGTATAATCACAGCATTAAGGCTCTTCCCTTTTAGTACTGACTTATTAACTTCGTTTTATCTGTCTCTCTTATTGTGTATCTGTGTTTTTCTGTCTCTTGTCCCTGTCACACACACACACACTGTCTGTCTGTCGCTCTCTTTCACTGTATCAACTTCTCTCTCTCTGTCTCACTATCTCTTTGTCTCGCTGTCTCTCTGATGCACACACATCTTTCATACACAGACACACACACACTGTTTCTCTCTCATTGTCTCACTTTTTCTCTCTGTCTCACTCTCGTTGTCTTTTTTTGTCTCTCTCTCTCTTAGTCTCTCATTCTCTGTCTCTCTCCATCTGTGTGCATGTGTGTGTGTATATATATATATATATATATATATATTCAGTAATGGTTAATTGTATAATGATGGAGGGCGCTCGGTCCCGCAGTCTCTCACCGCTGAGCAGATATTTAATTAAACCTGTCTGCTCGAGTCAGTGTGATCCCGCAGACTGAATGTGAGACTGTTCAAATGGTCCTGTGCTTTTTTTTTTTTTTTTTCCCCTCCCTTTTTCACTCATTCCTAGTTTTATCTTGCTTCCATTAAACAATCATTCCTTAAAGCTTTTAAACTGCTGCCTTCATCACGACAGCTTTTAAAGAAGAAAGCAAAAGACGTGCTGCCAGTTAAAGCACTGTTATCCCCATTACTCTGTGTTCACCTGCTTCTGTATCTCGTCCCTGCCGTAAATGAGTGTGTGAAGCAGTGTGAAGCAGCAGGAAGCAGACTTCGCCGTTATCAGCTGCGCTGGACTGCTTTTAAAGGACAAATTAGTTTTCTGTTTAATGCTGTGGGACATTTTCAAGCAGAATGGGGGTGGAGGAAAAAAAAGAAAGTGATTAAGTAATTAAAAATAAATATATAAATATAATAGTAAATTAAATAAATGACCAAACAAATATAAAAAAAAAAAAATTACAAAATTTCCTCCATTTATTTATTTATTTATTTATTTTTTGGGGGGGGGGGTTGGTTGTTGGAAGTAGTAAATTAAGATGTTATTCCAACTTTGACCACAAGGGGCTGCGAAAAATGATCTTAGCTCAGTGTCTAGTAGTAGCTTTGACGACAGAATGGCTCAATATCGCTGCATTGTGGCTGTTTTTATACTGAACGACTCCATGCTACCTGTGGCTAGTATTCTATGAGGAAGAGAAGGAAATCTGTTGTCTTATGGTATCAGTCGGGGTAACATGCTAATTGTTAGCAAATTCTAAAACTGTTGCTGAAAATTCTGCTTTCGGCATAACTACCGTAGGACCACCACTGACCAGATATTGTGGGAAGTTTGTTAGCAGGACATGTTATCAAGATTGCTTCGTATGAACATCATAATAAATACAGAAAATAACGACTATCAAGAAACAATACTAGCGTTTGGGGAATTTCTTAAAACAGCTGATGTTTATACTTCTGTCACATTTCTTGTATTTTGGTAACAAAAGTGGCATGTTAGTTTTACCTGATTGTGTGTGTGTGTGTGTTTAGGTGATGTGAGAGCTGCTAATGACAAAGAAGTAAAAAGTGTTGATGACGCGGCGCGTGATGTGGTGAAGTCCCCGCTCTCACAAACGAACATCGCCAACCCAGAGTTCCTCGCATCGTCCTCGATCCAGCTACAGTTCCACCACCGAATTCCCGACCACCGCGTCCATCACCCCGTCTGTCTGTACTATGCAACTGTAAATTCCGTCACCTTGTAGATCGAACCTGATTTGGGTTTTTGCTTGGGATTTGTACGTATAATGCAGGTGATATTTCGGCTAACGGGGGCTTCGGAATGTATAACCTGTTAAAGCTTGTATTTCTATTTTTGTGCGCGCTCACCGGGAACCTCCGTTTACCTCCTTTACATTTCTCAGCTATTTAACACGGCCAGAAAAAAAAAAAAAAAAACGTCGTTCGAGTAAATCTTTCCTACGCGTACGTGGGTATGAAGACCACTCCTGTTTTTGCCCCTTAATGAATCACCTCATACTGATAAATGCATGTTTCTCCCAGAATGCATCCCTCAGCTGTTTTTCTCGTGTTTACAGCATAACGCGTGCCGTCGCCCGCAAAGTGGTTGGCTGTTCTTGGAAAATAATCGACGCTGACCACATTATTTTTCAATAACGGCACGTTCTGAAGTGTTCCATTCCTCTTCCGCCACAGCAATTTGCCAATGTTAACCTTTTTTTTTTTTTTTTTTTTTTAAATTAAAGAGTGACACATTGTACTTTTAATCTGCTTAAAGTTACCTTTACTGTTGTGGAAACAAGTTCCTGTTGGAACCCATAGCCCTTGTGTAAATACTGTACATGTTCAGGAATGCTGAGATGTTTTAGCCCTGTGTGCCTATACAGCATCCATTCCAAGGAGAGGATTTACGAGATGGAAATAGAGAGTTCTAAATTCAGATTTGATGATTTTTTTTTTTTTTCCTCTTTGAGTCGAATAGTTTTCTAAAGTCAAATCAAATCAGAAGAAAGCCATGATTGCCTTGCTACCTCAGACTCAGCAGCATTCATTTGCGAGATGTGCTTTTTTTTTTTCTTCTTCTTTTTTCCGCAAAACCACAAAGAGAAACCTAAAACCACAAAACATATTTTAAATCACATAGATTGACGCCACTGATTTAGTAAGATCAGGGATGAGCTCGAAATTAAGAGAAAGGCTGAAAATGAAAAGTCAACAATTTAAAAAAAAAAAAAGAAAAATAAGTAAAACACAAAATTCTGTGGTTGGTCTATGATCGTCATTGCTTTTTTCTACGTGGTGTATTTTGTGCTTTTTTTTTTTCCGAGTGAAGCATTAACACTACTATAACCAGTCCAATGTGTCCCAGACTGCAGGGTTTGGACGTGTCAAATATCTCCGAGTGCTGATCTGAGGTCAGGTTTTGTCTCATCCTTCATGGAAGGACTGATCTCTGGTCAGCGTCTCGTACGTCCAGGTCCCGATGTTGATTTTTTGTGCTGTTTCACGTCCACTGAGCTGTGTTGTTCTTATCTGAGGTAGATTGTGTAGGCTGACCACACTACATGTAATATGGTTTTATTCCAAATAAAAATTTTTATATAACAAGCATTTTGTTTTTGTGTTTCTGTTCATTTTAGACATGTTGCCATTTGTGTGCCGTAAAACCAAGTGCATGCTGTCTGGATCGAGCTTATGAATAAAAGATGCAATCATTTGTGACATGCAGTAATGACAGTCAGCTCATTAGTATTCTCCGTGGACAAAAGCAATGCATTAATTCATGTCTAATTCTCAAGATGATTGTGCTATTCATTAACGAGCCATGTTTACTCTTGTTGATGTATCACTAAACTATGTTGCACCGCTTTTATAATAGTCAAATGAAACAAATGAAAACATGTAACAGCATTCGGCTCCTCCATAGTCAGCGGCTACACGACAAACTGAACAATCAGCACTTTACGAGAAGCCGTGTTTTGGGGTTTTTCCTCCTGGTGGATTTAAATTTTAATTTCAGAAAAAAATACAAAATTATCCAGAATGCTAACTGGAAGATTCTTCTTTGTACCTTTTGTACTGTTAGTGGATGATGATGATGATGATGATATTATTATTATTATTATTATTATTATTATCATCATCATCATCAACACAGAAGAGCTCCCACTAGTGGTGGGTGATACATGAGGACTAAAACAATTCTAGAGGAAAATAATCAACAATTGTTTGAAGCAGAGTTAATGTTAAAATTGTTGTAAAATTGTTTTATTTCCCTTTATGCTACGGCAACCTAATGAGGGATATGTACTTTTCTGTTTACAGTTAATGTCGTGGAATGTTCGTGAAACATGTTAGTTCCTGTTGTCATTTATACCAGCTATAAACTGTCGTTCCCTCACCAGCCTTTCTTTTTCTCTTACTGTTGAAGTGAATAAGATGAAAACAAAAACACAGCTACTGAGAAACCAGAAAGTGTGAACTCCTCTGTCCTGAAGACTTACGGACTGTTACAAAGCACTGACACTGGAGACTCCTTCCATAAACATTAAATAAACGTCTTACAGAAAACTTAAAATATGAACAATTACACACTTTATAAAATCTGTTTAAAACCCGTAGCCTTAGATTATGTGGATCATCCGCCGTCCATGTCCATGTGAAGGAGTAGTTACTATAGAAACCACGACGTATTGGAACAAGCGCATTGATCTAAGCCTGTATTTTGCCTTACAGCGGTAACTATTGTCAGAGCTGCTGTTAGAGAAAATTAAATCAGCACCTTCTGACCAATCAGATTTGAGAATTCAGCAGTGCTGTTCTATAAAAATATCTGTACAGACAGTTTTGAGATTTGTGGTAAGGATAAGCGTGTGCGTTCACCAGGCTTTGGATTCAAACCCAGTATTGAGTGTCTTTGTTAATTAAAAATAGAGTAGCACAAATCTAAGACCTTGTTAGCGATTGATTAATTAATTAATAAACTTGCTAATAAACTAGTGCATCTCTTTAAAGCGCACTCGTTTGGCGTGACTTTATGAAGTTGCGGCACTTCTTGCTCTTTAATTTCAGCCGTGCTGTAGAACTCTGCCTGGCTTTGACACACTTGGCAGCGTTCCTGTGTACTGCAGCACCACCGGGTCGGGCTTCTCCTTTAATAATGCATGCACGTGATCTTGTTTGAAAATCAGAGGAGCTGGGTTAAATACGAACTCTCAAATGGGAACGTGATTAGTTCTTTACCCCGTCCTCTCTGTCCGCACCAAAAAAAAATCAGAAGTGAAAAGAGAAGGAAAGGAAGGAAATCATGGTACAGATCCCGAGTACAGCTCTTAAAATTTTTTATGTTAGCCAGTGGAACCTCACCTCATGTCCACTTTAGTGTTTTGTTGTATTGTGCCACTTTTAGGCTAAAGTTATTACCGCCTCGTCAACTTTGAAGGAGGAACAGAAGTCCACCTGCCTAAAGGGTCTGACACGCTCTCTCTTAGTTCTCCTGTTCCTGCACTGTACACCGTCTCAGTAAAAGTGTCAACAAGTCATGACCATGAATACTCAAAGCACACCACACGCTGCTAGTCATTGAGGTCACTCCAGTCGTTTTCTGAGTATTGTTGCTCATGGGTGTGGCCTGTTCCAATAAGAAATGGTCATAGCCTGGAGAATATTCCAGAAACCTATTTCCATGCTATTTCCATCCTGTCATGAAGAGCCACATGGCTCTTCATGGCTCAAAAATCAAACAGTACACCAAAACACCTTTAAAGAAACTTAGAAAACCTTTTTTAAACTCTGATTTCTTAACCAAATTGTATACAGTCTAATTTATATGCCTATGTTACTTCAGCTTGAGAAAAACCAAGATAAAGTTAAATCCTGGGTTTTTACCTCCATTACCACATGCCAATCACTGTTATAAAGGAACTACAGCACATTGGTCTGATTTATTGGTTTATTTGCTGAAGTTTTGCACAAAATTGAGAGAATTCAGAACTGCAGCTCTGTTTTATGAACCTTCACAGAAAATGAATATCTTTGAAAGCTAACTAGAAAGTAGCTATTTAAAAAAAAACAAAAAAACTAATTAAATACTGCACTAACCAGTGTGAAAATTGGTTGTTTGATTTACAAGCTAGTGTTCAGACTAGCTTCATTGGCAAAGCAAGCTAACTCTAGCTACGTACATGCAACCAGAGGCTCTCCACTATGTCCTTTCAACCTTTATTTTTCTTCACAATGTCTCTTTACACATTTAATGACAGGGTAAGATGATAGATTATAGATTTTTGCAGGAACTAAAGTTGCAAGAAACGGCGCACCACACGAGCCATATGATTGGTCCGAGGAATCAATCAGAGCCAGTCGTTTGGATTTGTCTCTGTACATATCTAATTTGCATAGAAATGAGAAAATTGCTGAAATCACAGCTCCGTGTCACGCACATACATAGAAACTGACCCATCTCCTGTCACTTTGTCGCTTGCTTGTGTGAACGCAGGTTGAGATTGAACTCCTGTGTGGGGCTTTTTTTTTTTTTTTTTTTCCAATTTACAGCTCCAACACATTTTCTGTCCAGTCCAGCTGGAGAGAATATCCTCCATTTTGTCTGATCTCTTGACCCTTTCGTTATCACAGCAGCTTTGTTAGTTCTCTTTTCTCTGAGCACACTTCTGTGATCTGCATCTGGAACAGTGTGTGAGGCTGAACTACAGAAGTGCCAGTAACCTTTGGACTGGATTTCTGGAACCTAGAATGGGATGAGTATGGAATTTGAGTACACTCTCTTTTCTTTCTCCAAACCCTCATCCCTTCTTCTTTGATGTTTAGTGCCACAGAAACAAGAGCTTCTGGAAAGAGCAGATGGAGAAGTAAAAATGGGACAGAGACATGAAATAAACATGTGGCTGTAGAGTTTCAGTCAAAGAGGAGATGAGAGGGGAAAATAGACTTGCGTCGTCGGGAGGCACGATGCCTCAGCTCACATGACACTTATAGAACACATCACATAGTGATAGTAAAGATAAAAAATGAAGCAGAAAGCAATCCACAGTGTCTCTAAGGTTTTACTCGGTCACGTACACATTGCACGTCTTTGAGTAATCGGATTCAGGATAGATTTTTGCATTTTGTGTTGCCGATGTTATGAGAGAAAATAATTATGACTCTTTTATATCGCTCAGTCAAACCACATCAGTTATGTGGCTTTATTGATCTGAATTTTTTCTCTCATTTAAAATGCAGTTCAGGGAATACTCTAGTTGAGATGTGGTGCATTTACAATTATTATCGAATCCCCAAACCTGCAGTTAACACCACAGCGCTGCTATATTCTCAGTTCTGATCAGTCAGAGGTTTTGATCAATTTTCTAGCTCCATATTTCCATCTCCAAGACAAATAACAGGTTTATATCAATGCACTCGTTCTAATACTTAATCGTTTCTATATACACAGCGACTTGTATGGCAGACATGACCCAAACAGATATTTAAAAAAAAAATGTATGTATGGTTGATATGGTGAAGTTTTCTCTGACAGAGATATTTACTTAGAGTTTTTGGAAGGAGTCTCCAGTGTCAGTGCTTTGTAACACTCAGCGGTATGTTTTCTGTCATTTGAGTCTCAGTTCTCATTCTTTAATAAATAAAACAATTTCAGTGTCAGAAAATCTCTGTGGTATAAAAGGAGTAAAACACTTCAGATGTGCTATTATAGGAAAACTTTAAGGCGTAGACAGTAACGTCGCTTCTCTAACACTTCTCTTTTTATTTGCTGATTTTTTGTCTTCCTGACACGCATTTAGATCAAATCCCTATCACTATATATGCTGAGGTAGAAAATAATGATACAGAATTTGAAGAAAAATGTAGAAAGATTTACAGCCTTTTCCTACATCAAGGGTCACAGGAGTCATGTGACTAAATATGTAGAAAGTACATGTTTTAATAGACTTGTATTAAAGTAGAACATCCTTAAAAATCACAGTGGGATTTTTTTTTTTTTTTTACTTTTTTTTTTGCAGCTGGATACAAAATATGAAGATTTGAATAGTACACAGCTGAATATATAAAAATCATATGCCTGCATATAAATATATATATATATTTATACTTTGTATCATCTACAAATATTCTACTTTTTTATATTTACAAATAACATTTTTATTTATAAAAATATATAAAAATTTCATGAATATTTACCACTAAAAAGGGGAATTTTGTTTAACATTTTAAAGATCGAGTACAATACAAAATTTTTTAACATGATTTAATAATTACAAATCCAGTCAGTTTGTAATTATTAAAAAAAAGGTTTCAATTTAATAATAGATAGATATCACAAAATACACAATATCTCAAAAAAGCGTACTGTAACATAATTTATCATGAGATCAATATTATGTCCTTATATCGTCTAGCCCTATAACACACACACATTAGATAGGAATAGTGTAATATTGGAAGGCATTTCGATCCAGCTGATAAGGGGGGTGTCTGTGCTTCTGTCATGTACCTGAATATGATTACGTTATGTGGAATGAACAGATAGTGTGTTCATAACAGATATGAATAGGAGGAGTCCTTTTTTTTTTTTTTTTTTGAGAAAGCTTGACAGAAAGGTTCGGGATTAGAGCTGTGCATCGGGACCGGGATCCCGCAGAACACAACCAAAACTTTGCTCAAGCGTATCAAAAAGTTTTGTTAGAAAATATCGCAGGAAGAGTGGGATTTATATATAAAAAAAATAAATAAATAAATAAATAAAAACAGTCCCGTGTGTATATCTATGAACTTGAGTTAATTATGAACTAGAGTGATGTAGCTGAGGCTGAGGAACTGTCAAAGCCAGGCCCGGATTGGCTAATCGGGAGCACTGGGAGGATTCCCGGTGTTGTCATGCCACTGGGTTGAAATACGGATGTTGTTCTAAACTGCTTTCACGCACAGCAGCCCCACTTTTTTTTTTTTTTAAATATATATGTTACCACAGCCCCAGTCTTTTTATTCATTGTTGTCTCGCAGCGCCTCTCGCAGACTACTGCAGCCTGCAGCTTAATGATGACGTAATTACCTTTCGACTCCCCCGACAGCGGCACCTTGCTCAAAAAAACAAAACAAAACAAAAAAAGACACGCGAATTGTTGGTGATATGCGAGCAAAAAAAAAAAAAAAAAAAAAAAAAAAAAAAAAAAAAAAGGGGCAAAAAAAAAAAAAAAAACAAAAAAAATAAAAAAAAAAAAAAAAAAAAAAAAAAAAAAAAAAAAAAAAAAAAAAAAAAAAAAAAAAAAAAAAAAAA
>CM075018.1:21863806-21888844 GCA_037576675.1 Pangasius sanitwongsei
AAACAAAGCTAGCTAGCAAACATTAGAAACTTTTCCAAACAAAGCTAGCTAGCAAACATTAGAAACTTTTCCAAACAAAGCTAGCTAGCAAACATTAGAAACTTTTCCAAACAAAGCTAGCTAGGAAACATTGGAAAATGTTCCAAGAAAAAACTAGCTAAACTGATTGATTAAAAAGCAAACAAAAACAAACAAAAACAAATAAAAAATCTTTAATATGGTGATGTTTTCTGTAAGGAGACGTTTTCATAAGAAGGAATTTTTTGAATGTGTTGTACAAAACGTTCTTTATGGCATTACTTTTTAACATGGAATGGTGTCGTGATTGTTTCTGAGAAGCAGTAATGGGACGCTGATGGTTCTTGATGTTCTCTCAGTCAGAGGTCTACAGCTCTGAAATGCTGATGCGCTCACATGTACGGCCTCCGGGGCCCGGATAGCGTGATAAATGTTCATCCTAGCAAGGAGACGTGGAATAGATGTGAAGCCCTTTCTGGGCTGCAAGCCATGTTCCAGTAGTCTGTCCTTAAATGCCACGCCGATTGCCCTCATGCCCCAGCACCCCTCCCCCACCGTCACATACAGTCTCATGGCAGTGCCACTGATGGCTGTCTGTAGCATTTAAGGCAGCCATGTAAATATCAAAGAGCTAACGAGGTTTGTTTCAACTCTAAATAAGAGCAAGTCGCTTACAGGTCGCATGAATTTCACATGTGAATAATCACGATTGTGTTTAGACACTTCACACATTTTCACATGTAGTGCATGAGTTTTTTTGAATTTTCACATATTATTTTTACATGATTCGTTTATTTTTACATGATCTTTTTCATATGATCCCTTTATTTACAAATGAGACTTTTAATACAAGATTCATTCATTCTCACATGATTTTTTTACACACAATTCATTTATCATGTGATTATTTCACACAATTCATTTAATTTTTTTGTGATTTTTTTACACAATTCGTTTACTCTCATCTATGACTTACACATGACTAATTTATTTTCATGTGAATTTTTTGCACCATTCATTTATTTTCATATGTGAGAAATATATATATATTCCTAAATTTAAATGATTTAATTTTTTTTATTTATATTCACATGTGGTTTTCTCACATGATCCATTTTTTTACACATGTGATAACGTGATTTTTAAACAAAAATTCTTTTCACATGCAATTTTGGAAAAGGAAATAATTCTTTTTTTTATGATCCCACATTATTCGCATGTCACTTGTTTACTTATTCACTGCATTACATGAAAGGTGAAATACTCCATGACATGTTTTTCACATTTTCCATAAGGGGTGCTTTCTTACCCTCTCTCTCTCTCTCTCTCTCTCTCTCTCTCTCTCTCAGTGTCTGTTGCTTCTTTATTTTTCAATCCTCCTGTCTTTCTCTCAGATTCGCTCTCTGCAGCACGGTAATGAAATCAGTGTGTAATGTGTGAGAGGCTGAGGGCCATTAGCTCACTGAAATCAGATTATAGCGTCAGAGACAAAGGCTAATGTAACAGATGTTCGCTTACATCCCACATCTTTACTCACACACACACACACACACACAATCAGAAGAAGAAGACCAGATTCACTTGAGAATGAGTTCATTTGAAAGTGTGATACTAAAAAAAAGTAACCAAGCAAGCGATTGGTGTTAGTAGATAGTGAATGATGAGCGTCTAATTATCATATTTGTGTTGTAAAGTGTGTGTGGCATGGCTCCGCCTCCGACCGTAAAAACGAATATATTGGCGATTTGGAATGATTTTTCAAATTTTGTGAAAATGTATGATCAGAGGCACTATTTCTCTGTGTACATTTGAATTTTGCCAGCTTTCTAGTGTGCCGTGTTTAATGATGACTATTTTAATGCATCGAGGGTCAAAGCTAGAACTCTTAACGGTTCTTCAGTTTCATCATTTTTCCAGTAATACATCCTGGAGTTTTTTTTTTTTTTTTTAATTCCTCAAATACCACAGCAATTTGGCAGAAATTACAGTTTCATTTTTTAAATTTATTAAAGACTGCAAAACCCAAGCTCCTCATGGCAGAAAACTTGCTGACACTGGAGACTCCTTCCATAAATATTTTCACAGAAAACGTCATCACTGTTAATGGATGTTTTACTTTCTTAAAAAAACACATTTATTATTAAAAGTGGAGCAGCCGCCATTCAAGTCGCTGTAAATTAGCTGCAATTATAACTATAACTATAGAAACGGCAACTTATTAGAATGAGCGCATTAATATAAACCTGTAGTTTGCTTTCCGACCAATCAGATTTCAGAACGGAACATCACTGTGATATTAATGTTAATAATCTTCCTTGTTAAAGCTAGCCAGTTAGAAACATCTACGGGGCAGACTTGCTGGCTGTAGGCAGACTGTTTCCGGAAATTGAGCTTCCTCATTCTATTAGTTTTGCTTTTATTGTGCATGGACAGTGTTTATAATATGAAGAGACTTTTCTTGTGCCTCATAGAAAGAACTCATGAGTCATCAGTTTGTGTTGATTGAGAACAGAACTGGTAAATTATGCAGTCAGAAAGCAGCAATATTTCCACTTTAAGCTGCATGTCATACTTCAGTGAAACATAAACTGCACATCACTGCTGCTATTATATTTTTCTATTCAGTAAAAATATTGTGTGTGTGTGTCTCTATCTACCTCTCCTGCAGCGCCAATCTCAGGCTGAGCCGAGTGAGCGTCACATGTGTCTAGTGGAAATGTAGTCTGTTAGCATCCCATAATCATATTATGTTTGTTTACAGACTAGCCGAAGACTTTTCCTGTCTGTAGAGACGAGCGAGCCACAAATCAGCCACCATCAATAAACAAGTCAACAAATATCGACTAGGAAAAGTGACAGAGTGGGACAGAATTGAATTTCAGTCTGTGATGAAAGAATATTGAAAACATGCTCTAGGGAGCAATATAAATTCTACTTTTAGTTCAGAGATGTATATTTCTTAGCCAGATCCTCAGCTACGGACAAACAAACCACACAAACCACGCAAACCACAGACGGAGCCACACGCCATGCTTATTAAACCCATCATCTGTTAATTAGAGAAAGCACAGGAGATTTTTCCTTTAATTAGCTTCATTAACGTGTTGACTGCTGATACAGTTTCTGAGAGCAAAATGCCTGAGTACAAATTACAAACATCTCAAGGACAACAAGAGCAATCGGGCATGTGGGTTAGTTCAGCTTTATGACATTTTGCCCTGACTGACTGCGATACTTTATTTGTGAAAGGTATCTTAAGCATCTCCTTCACAAGTGAGAGGAATTTTATTCTGATTGAATTTTGCTTCAGATGATTCAGGCCTGTTAGACCATTTTAAGATAATGTCAATGTAATTAACAGTAGCATGGTTTTTAGTAAATCTCTGCAACCACCCCAATCCTGTCAATCAATCAATCAATCAATCAATCAATCAATCAAATCAACAAGGCTCAAACTGATGGATCTTTTTGTTTCTTTTTGTTTTGCTAGCTAGCCAGCTTTGTTCTCCTCTGTCATGAACACTTAGATCTGACATTCCTTCCATAAATATTAACTAAATCTCTCTTTCCATAAAACTTCACCATGTCAACAATGATATATTTTCCTCATTAAAATTTAAGCTTTGCTTTGGAACATTTTCTTGTTATGCTAGCTAGTGTTGCTTTGGAACAATTTCTTGTTATGCTAGCTAGCTTTGCTTTGGAACATTTTCTTGTTATGCTAGCTAGTGTTGCTTTGGAAATTATTTTCTTGTTTTGCTAGCTATCCAGCTTTGTTCTCCTCTGTCCTGAACACTTAGATATGACTCTAGAGGCTCCTTACATAAATATTAAATAAATAATCTGCTTACATAAAACTTCCCCAAGTCAACAATGATATATTTTCCTCATTAAATAACAGCATGGTTTTTAATCCATTGTTTTTAATTCATAGCTTTGTTTTGGAACATTTTCTAATGTTTTCTAGCTAGACATTTTACTCTCTTAAATATGAGAAGAAAGTGCATATTTTGCTCCAATAAATCACAAAGGAATGAGTCCTAAATGAATTGCATTTCATTTTAAGTGATAGTAACCTTAACCACATATAGCTTTCTGTTTTTTTTTTTTGGTTTTTTTTGTTTGGTTCATGTGAATTTTTACAAATTTGGTTTGTAGGCTGAACATCAGGAACTTTCACTCTAAAGCATCCTGTACTTTCAGAGACATATGCATAAAAATAAACTTTTCACAAAAGACTTTGTAGCGATGTCGATCCAATATTTTTGATATAATTGTGTCACCAATTACAGTTATGACTCGAATTGCGCACGTTATTCCTGTGTATCATGGTTTTAACAGAGGTATTGGACATTTACTTGAACTTGGAGTTCATCAGAACAATCATGGATCACTAGTTGGAGATAAATGTCACTGGTCAGTGTGCATGTACTAAAAAGGCTTCCAAATCCTTGGCTTTGTTGGGTTGAATGGTCAGGAAAACAGTATCACTGCTGCCCGAGTAAACAGGGTTGTACTTTATTCCAGCTAAGTACATTTTACTGTCATCAAAACTACATGCACAATACCACTCTGCTGACATAGTGGACAATTCAGGACCAAGTATGGTTGTGTTTAGGGCCAGTTATGGCATGAGTCGGTGAAAAGTTTTTTATCACATTTGGAATCTAGGCCAGAAAATGGCTGTAGGGGCATTTTAATGATGAACTAGGGGGCATCATTTGCAAACTGTACATTTAGATTAGATCATAATCAGTCATAAGGTAGAAGCAAAGTGCCACGGGTGGAGCAGCATAAAGAGTAAAGAGATAAGTTACTACAAACCCTGGAAGGACATAATTATACCACAGAGCTGTTGAATTCTTGATTCTGACAGGTCAAATTTTCTATAAAAGCAGCTCCGATCCTGATACTCCTGAATGCAGCTGCAAATCACAGCTATATTAATATTAACTCTCTCATTCTAATACGTTATCGTTTCTACAGCAACAACTTGCACTAGGAAAATGGTGACGTTAATATGCTGATGGTTTCTCTAAGGAGACATTTATTTATTTAACATTTAGGGAAGGAGTCTCAAGTGTCAGTGCTTTGTAACTGTATTAATTTCAAGAGAGAGGGGGAAAAAAAAAGAGAGGCTGGAGAATGAACGATTGTTTATAGCTGCTATAAAGTAAACGATAACAGGAACAAACTTGTCTTATGGACATTCCACAACAGTAAATGTAACAATAAATGGCAATAAATGAAAGTAACAATAAAAGTATAATGTTCTTTAATTAAAATGAAAATGTATCCATGGTATAAGAGGAATAAAACACTTCGAGGCATGCTGTTGTAGAAAAATAATCAACTTCGGTGCGGTAACAGTAACTTCGCTTCACGTGGTACTGCATCACACCACCTTGTAGTTGATTATTTTCAGATAACAGCACACCCCCAGTGTGTTTTATTCCTTAACAGTAGCATTTGCAAGCTTTGCACAGGGAAAGAGTTTGTGTGAGAGCGGTCATCTGCTGGATTTTCGATGATGCTGCATCAATGGACCACATAACTGTCTCTTAATAAACAGGAGAAAGCCTGTAATGATATTTTTCAGCTGATTCCTGTACGATCATGTTGCATTTCTCATCTCAGGTCTTGACGAAGTCTAATAGCTCCTCTTTTCTGCTCCAGTATTACTTCTAGATAAGTTGCAGATTAGAACTATCTGTGCTGTTTCAGTTAGTGTTCACTTCTGATGCACTGCTCTGATCTGAATAAAATGCAACGATTACTCACGTGTGAGAGTTAAATAGCACATGATGCATCACAAGCATGGCTGGAGTGGGAATTGCTTTGAGTACAGGAGTTACATAATGGAGATCACCCACACCAATTCGAGTAGTATTAAATAAAAAAAAAAAGACAGACACATAGACAGAAAAAAAAAAAAAAAACAACCGCCTGGCAGCTTTTCAATGGTGTGTATTATTTCTGAAAACTGCTGATGGCCATCATTACTAGCTAATAGCTAATTTAGCAGAGAAAGGTGGACTGTTAGCTTGCAAAACTCTGTCATCTTGCCTATTTGCATTTATTTGTAGTAATTCAGCTCAAATGAATAGGTTTTATGGGATGTGCGCCATAATCACAGTGATTAACATGCTGAAAGGCATGTATATTATTATTAAACTAGCTATTATATGAAAGATTGTTTTTCCTGGATTTCATTTTCAAAAACTTGTCCCCGGCCTCCCCAGCGTCCACATATACTTAGCCTGGTGCTGCCATTAATGTAAATACATGATGGTAATAATGATAATAATAATGATAATCCTAGCAATGGTTTTAGTTACAGCTTTGAACTCAGTCAGCCAGTTGGCATTGGATTATGTATGCAGTAGAACCACTTTCCTCAGGCACACTGAGGCTCACTGAGTCTCTCTAACCGTGTACGCTTTGACCCCACCGAGGCTCTTTCAGCACTCAATCACGGCTCTCTGCTTCCTCTCGACAGTGAAACTGTGAGCGATTGAGCTGAGATAGTGATCTGCCGCAGCTCAGAGTGCTGGCTCGAGCCCTGTGCGGAGAAGAGGGCAGAGAGGATTACTCACTCCAGGACCCATGCTGCTTAGATGGAGGAGCATGATCCCCAACTCCCACAGGCGTACCGCTAGTCCCAAAAAGAAAGACAAGAACAGAAAAAGCTACACCTAGATATGTCTCAATTAGGAGTATGAAGGAAACCTGAAATAGTTACACTGCTAAAGCTGCTACACTTATATAAGTGACCATATAACATAGATAATGTTATTTCTGCAATAGAAATGTGCTGCAAGATTTTTTTTTTAAAAGAAACAAATGAAAATCTTGAGAAAACTGTATATAGTTTTATGCCGTTCTGAAAAATTACCAAAGACTAAATCCTCTTAAAGATAATGTATAAGAACTAGGCTATACCTATAGATACACAGAAACAATGAAGCCATATATAAACATATAGCTCTACATAAATATAAATAATCACCGAAGCTATAGATCAACACATAGCTATATATAGAAACTAGTTATAAACACTAAATAGCTAAGTTTATAGCCCTGAGTTTATTGCTCTATTTCGCCCCCTAGTAGAATAACACAGACTGGCTCTTTTTTTATTCAGTTAGGATTATGAAGATGTGTTTGATTTAGAAAACGGATTCTAGCTTCATTCGGGGAGCCAGATTGTTCCTACAAATTGAATGAGATAAGGTTGGTTTTTTTTTTTTTTTTTACATATATAAAACATATAAAACATTTTCACATTTGAACTGAGGAAAAACAAAGTTGACACGCTTTTTTAAAAATTTGATCCATTTGTTTCAGTGTATAGAAAAGCTTTAGCTGGTGTAGGAAATAATACACACAGACAAATACTAATTAGGACATCCCATAATTCTGCCATGGCGATCATCAAAAGAGACAGATAAAAGCGTCATGTGACTCCTTTTCAAAGCTTTTGTGCCTTTTTTTGTGTGTATGATGTCCTAATGTGCTGGTGGAGAGATGGGAAGCTTTGGAGCTGCTGTCTCCTTCTGAATGAGGAAGCACACTCCATTACATACCGCTGTGTGTGTGTGTGTGTGTGTGTGTGTGGAGAATGATGGAGCGCAGCGGGGACCAGATGACCAGGCAGGACTTGTGACAGCAACAAATGGGGATCAGACAATAACCAGAAGGGATTAGACAACACTGTGAAATCTGTTTTCCTCCTGACACCGTGTAGAGCGCGGACAGGAAGCGGTCAAACTGTAAAAAAAAAAAAAAAAAAAAAAGAAAGAAATTCAACAGGATGTGGGGTCAGGAGTAATTAACTATTAAGACCATTGATAATTATATGATATCATGTAATACAATTAATCCATTTTTATTTTCATCTTAACCTTTGTTATCATTTGTATGCCTTGGAAACAATGGAAAAATCAGGGCGGTAACATTACCTCTGCTTCATCACACTGCCCCACCGTTGATTCATTTCCTTTAACAGCACCCCCTGTTGTGTTTTATTCCTTACATAACACAGACAGGGGGTAATCACGAAGCCCTTCTCACCACCCACCACCACAAGGATATTTGGGATACAGTAAATCACAAGAAACCAGTCACAACGGTTCTCATCTGTTTATTTCTCCATGACGGTCCTGGAGAAGAAGTATTTATAGCGTTGTTTTAACGCCAAACAGTGGGCCGATATGTGGCGTCTCTAGAGCTGTGTGTTGTTATGAGCAACTTAACCTTTTAGCCTACATGCTGAGCGAGCGTCTTAAAATATCTTAACACGCCTACGGTTGGAGACTTAGCACATCATGTTTTTCTTTCTAATGTCTCAGTCTTAGGCATTGTATTTTCTGTAATCTGAATATTGATTCTTGGTGTTGATTAACGTTCTGTAACAGTGGCTCTGACAGGATATGCAGCTGTAACATCAATTATAGGTGTATATTAACGCTTGTTCTAATATGTTATCGTTTCTGTAGTAACGGCTCGTTCACGGGGACTTGTATGGAGGATGCGCTACATAATCTAAGATTCATGATAAAGAAACAAAAATGTGTTGTTATTTAACAAAGAAAAACATAATCGGTGAGGTTAATATTGTGAGGTTTTCTGTTAGGCACTTTCGGAAGTTTTTATTAAACTCAAGAGAGAGAAAAGAGAGAGGCTAGTGAGGGAACGACTGATTATAGCTGCTATAACATAAGCAATAACAGGAAGTAACTTGTCTCATGGACAATTCCCTGGCATTAAATGTAACAACAAATGGATAAAAAGTCTGACATGTCGTCCATTAATAAATTTACAAAGTTGTAATTGTTGGAAAATCGCTGTGGTACAGGAGGAATAAAACACGAGCCATGTTGTTATAGGAAAATAATTCCAGCATGGAGTACTTTATTATACCACCATGACCCCCGAGAGTTTTGTTTAAAGATGGCACTGATCCATGGAGCAGCGATATCGGAGAAAATCTTTCGGATATCGGATCCTGCAGCAAATGGCAAAGACTGGAATTGGATTTCTTTCCTTTCTTACTATTCAACACAGACATCCTCAAATGACAGTCACCTTCAAGCTTCTGTCATGTCCTGGAGTTTGTGAATAAACACCTCTGTGATGCCTTCATCAGCGGGAGCAGCTCAGGGTCGCGCCTTTGAGCATTCCAGTCCCCGACGCTTTCGTTTTATCCTTCTTCTTTTCTCTCCTTATTCTCGTCGCTCTGTCAGTCATGATGATGGAGCGGGCGGCATTTGATGACATTTAGCGCACAATGCTCTGTCGACGCGCTCAAGACGAATCCATTCAGCGCCGCTCTTGACGGATTTGCATGTGAAACAAAGAAGCGAAACGACCATTGAGATTTCTCAAACTTTTTTTTTTTTTGGTTTTGTTTTGGTGTTTTAATACTTAATTTCCCAGAGGAAAAACTGAAATTGGGTCTTGGGGAACTTCTGGTGATTTTTACAGTCGCAGGCTTGACATACAGTGGTGTTTTGACTGGTTTTTAATTTGGAAAAACTTTTTAGTTCCAATATAGTGCTATAATTAGAGGTCTGGGAAATGAAACAGTTGTCTAGAACGCATTAGACGCCACTGTTTCCTCCTGGCAATGACGCATCTGTGAATATTATTTCTCATATTATTTCTTTTATTTCTTTCTATGAAATCCCAATTGGCCTTCTGTAAGCACTTCTGTAAGTGGTCACTCTCTTTCTTCCAATTACTGAGGCGTTTCAGTTACTTTTCTAAAAAAGAAAGGTTTTTTCTAGACCCAGTGCTTAAGGGTGTTAAAGGATCGTATCAGCAGTTTTAAACTTCTTCCTCCGTCCTGGTTCAAATTGGTGTCAGTTGTGGTGTATGGCGCAATATTGGGCTGTTTGTTTCCCTTTTCTGCTTAGGAAGTTGTTTTTTACCCTCCTGCGGCTATTCGCTAGCCGTAATTAAGGGGCTTTAGCAAAGAGCGGCTAAGTGGAACACCTTTCCAATCTAAAATCCAGTTGCTATTAATCTCTCTCTCTCTGTGTGTGTGTGTGTTTGTGTGTGTGTGTGTGTGTGTGTCTCACACACCCACCCAAAACTAATCCACAGCTCAGGGCTATCCAGTCTAGGTGACCTTGTTCACAGCAGATAAATCGGCTTTAAATGGATTTTTTTGCTTCTTTCTCTCTCACAGCACAAATATGTTTTTTCCCACAATTTCACTCGGGCAATAATTTCTGTTAAAAAAAAAAAAAAAAAAAAGAATGAGAAAGGTGAAACTTTGTGATAAATCTTGCATTATTGGGTCATTTGTTTCTTTCTGTGTTAATCTTCTGCCGTTTTAATGGATTTCCTGTTTCTTTCTTCTTCCTCCCGCATTTTTAATTAAGAATTATTTTCTTTCTTTCTTTTTCTTCAATATTTACTGAGTATTTCTCTTAGAAACTATTTTCAACCACAAGCCTTTATCAGGACAAGAAAAAAAATTATTGATTCAGTCTGGTAGGTCTTGCATTCTGTACATACACCAGATTAACTTTATGTTGTCGTTGCATGCACTTTTTACTGTGTGTGTGTGTGTGTGTGTGTGTGTATCCTCCTTGAATGTCCCCACAAGAATAAGAACATCTGACAGTTTAGACTTTTTGGGGACATATGGCTGGTCCCCATAAGGAATAAAAAAATAAAATAAAATACAAACAGCAGCTTTTTTTAAAAAAAAAAAAAAAAAAAAAAAAACCTAAAAGAGCCAAAATATTTTTGTTAATAGTGTGGTTAAGGTTAGGGTTAGACTTAAGTATAATTAGCATTAATAATTATATCAGTGGAAAGTCCTCACAAGGATAGTAAGAAACATTTGTGTGTTTGGACATGTATTTAGCCTTGTGTGAGGACGAAAACCGAGTCAATGACAGGATGTCAGATGTCCTCGTGATCACCTGGTCCTCAAAATCAGTCAATAAAAATGGCAGCTTTGATTTGAGAAACTAAAAAAATGTGTCCTTTTGGTTACTGAGGTTGATTAGGTTTGGTTTAGGTATAATATATGGTTAATTAGCTCTAGTAATCATTATGTCCTCGCATAGATAGAAAAACGTGTGTGTGTGTGTGTGTGCACGCATAATCATTTATAGTTATAGAGTATATATCCTGCAGTGAATGTCAATTCCTCAAACTGAATTCCTCTCACGCAACCTGCCATTATTAACATCATAACTGATAAAAAAAAAAAAAAAAAAGAATTTCATCTCTTTCTATGTAAAGTACATTTTTTCCTCTTCTTCAATTCCCGTTTTTTTTCTTTTTCGATTTCTCAAACCTGTAAAACCTTCATTGTTATTATTAACTCCTGTTCAGTCTGATTTTAATACTAGTCTGAGCACAGGAAGCCGGTGCATTGGCATCTGTGTGTTGTGGAAGATAAATGGATTTTCTTACACACTTCTACACACACACACACACACACACACACACACACCGCCTACTGTGATATTCTGAGCCTCGTACGGAGGAAGCACCAACCGGCTTACACTCAGCACTGAAATCACATTCTGTAGAGAAAGAAAAAAAAAGTTGTCTGTGCACAAAAGTTTGGTGGACGTTTTTTTTTGTCTTGGGTGACACTTTTGAGTCAGTCACTGTTTCATTTCCAAGAAAAGGTTGTGGTGATTACTGCCAGCTTTCACGCTCTGGAATGTGAAGTACTCCATGAAAACATTATATGAAATTAGACGGCGCTATATTTAGAGAGTCTTGACAATATTGTTAGAAATGAATAATACACTTGCTTGTGGTTGCCATGGCAGCTGTTTCTAAGCGCCAGTGGTGGTCTTGTGCAGATTGTGGAGTGCAATTTTATATCAATTTGGTTTGCATCGTGTTTGTTTTTCATAGTTTTCTTATTCTTGTCAGGTTCACCGAGCTCCTCGAATGTGCCCGAGAAAGTCGTGCTCGCGTGCCTTCAGTGTGGCTCTGTATCTTTATAAATGATGAGTTTTCGTTTTAATATCACATTTAACATTCAGTCGTGTGTCTTGCAGCTATAATAATTAATCCGTATATATTGGAGAAAAAATAAAAAAACACTATGTCCTTCTGTAATTTATGGATTTTTAGGATTTTATGGGGTTTTTTTTGTTTGTTTGTTTATTCATATGACGTTCATTCATATATTTAAAAAAAAAATTTATTACTACATTTTCCTGCCAATTTTTTTCCATACCAAGCTGCTCACATGAAGCCGTAAAACAAAAATAGTCTTCCTGGCAATCAGCCGTGTTTGGCCTGGAGGTGAGACAGGAAGATAAGGAAGACACAGTGAAAGTGATTCAGTGAGCGATTGTGCGACTGGTATTAGTGCAAATATGTAAGAAGCAGTGCAAGATTAGGAGAAAGGGATAGAGGACAGAACAAGGAGCCAGGAGAGACAAATCCTGCCACTTCCAGTGTATATTATACAGTACATATGCATATCTACAAAGCAACATACAATATGCACGACAGTTACTTTACCGTTCTCCTTTAATAGTGCTTTTAGGCAATTTCAGCCAATACATGAAAAGCAATCACAGGAAATTGACCAAACTGTAGCAGAATCAACAACTGAGAGACATTTGAGATGAAAAATGTACTGACTCAGACAGTACCTGTGCAAAAAAAAACTACATCTAAGGAATGTCAAATGCAACTTATTTCCAAATTGCCAATTGGAAGGACCTTGACACAATCTTGTTTTTGTTTGGAGCCAGAATGGTAAGCTCATGGACACTTTCAAATGTATTCCTCTTTCATCACAGCAATTTGCCAATGCTAACAAGTGTTTTATTTATGAAAGAACAAAACCTTGTACTTCTTATCAGTTTATAGTTACACTGATTGTTGCGCTACATCCGCAAAACAAGTCAGTTCCAGTTATTACTTACAGCAGAACAGCAACAGTCTCTTTTCTATCTCTCTTGAGGTTAATCACACAAAAAAAAATGTGTAAACATAAAACACTGTGTTATAAAGCACTGAAACTGGAGTCTCCTTCCATAAACGGCCAAATACACAGCTCTTCAGAAAGCTTTTACTTTTGACTTTTTTTTAATCCTTCGATGTGAAGCATCCTCACTGCAAGTCCCTGTGAATGAGTTACTTTAGGAGTGATAACGTATTAGAGCAAGCGCATTAATATAAACCTGTGATTTGCCTTGTAGCTGAAAGTGCTGTCAGATCTGCTGTTAGAGGAAAATTAATCAACAGCACTCAGAATTGATTCAACAGCGCTGTGGTATGAACTACAGTAATACTAACAGGATAAATACTACACTACATGGCAGCAAATGTGCCCTTTTAGAGCCTGTATGAACATAAAATAAAAGTGCTTTAAATGTGATTTATACAATAATATTGGCTAATATGGTGGCCAAACTCTGTTAGCTCGGCGAATCGGAGCCCCATGGTGAGGGACTGCTTTCGTCTCCGAGCGTTTTCAGATGGACAGATTCATCTCTCTGCAGGAGCGCCGTTAATTACCTTTTGTCACAAGTGATTTATCGACTCGGCTCTCTGTGGGAGCGAAGACTCCGTGTGAAGATGCTCAGGGAAACTAGAACCTCGCCGATTTGTATGTCCATCATCCTTCCATGAAACAAATAGCACAAGTCTGTCTTTCATAGCGCCATCACCTGGTGTCACTTGTGCATCTGAAATAAGCTTGGACAGACTATTGTTTTTGTTTCTCCACTCATTTAATTTAAGTTCATTCATTTAAATTGTAAATGGCAGAACTACACCAGGGACAAGGCTTCATGTTCAGTAGTGCATATGAATAACATTACAGGATTAGGAAATGCAGACATTAGTTAAAGAGTTGTAATCAGGTCCAGTGAATCTCAGGCAACAGTATCAGTTTCAGTACGTGTGAAAAGCTGAATTTCCAGGTTTTTGACTTTCGATTATAGATATACAGTATAAAGGTAATTTGAGGAAAACCAGTTTGTAAATAATCATGCACCGTGGTTACCCCTGCATACACTGTGCAGCTGTTCTCAAGACTTCCGCTTAAAATCCACCCAAACATATGAATTATAAAAAATATTGTGCCTTAAAAATACATTAGATTTGTGGAAAAATGGGTCTCTAATGGTTAAATGGGTGGAGTTGAATAAGATTTTTTTACTCATTGAGCTGTTTATTTCTGACGGATTTTCCCAGACCGCGTCACGTACTGTATGACGTCATATAATATGTATAAATATGAGCATAGCATGAAACTAGCTCCTTACCGTAGCTACATTATTTCGTGGCTTGCAGGAACAGATCCATTTTGGTGCAGACCATCAGTCTTTATCACTGTGGTGTTGTGCTCAGTTGCTGGGTGTTCAGATGATAAGAAAGCTAACCCCGAAGGAGTGATATTTCATCCTATTGGAGATATCGCCTCTTGCAAGAGCAATGAATAAATTTAATAACATCCATGTTTGGAGTCAGCAATTTCTGGACGTGTTCAAAATGCCTCGAGAAAGAGCGGGATCACAAACCTGGCTCACATGGCTGCGTTCTTTTTTTGAAGCTACAAAAATAAATAATTCAGGATGTTTTTACAATGATATTGCAGCCGTTGGGAATCCTGCAGGGTTTAATTGAACAAGGACAATCAAATCGAAATGCACACTGCAAAGCTGATGAAGTGAGATTGATAAAACCAGGCAACCTCAGGAAAGATATGAACTCGGTTCCATATTAATTTTTCATAGTCCAATGTTTCTGTGAGTAGACAGAATAAAATGGCATAAAATCTTTATTTCCATTCAACTGAGGCAGGTGGAAATGGATGTTGATTTATTACAAACACGTGATAGTAGCATTACAGGAAACATCACATAAACAGTGTTAAAATAGCATAAACACAGTGTACAACATAAATACCAGGACTATAAACAATACATATACAATAGGGACTAGATAGTCATACAGAAGTGAACTTGATCAGAATAGTAGCGCAACCTGCATGGAGTTGTAATACACTTAACATCATCTTTTCGATACAAACACACTCCATACGTGTTTGGGTTCTTTTTCCACTCACAGTTCCCAGTAAAATAGTGCAAACAATTAAATAACAGTAATCATATCATTATTAGCAATCACACCGATGAAAAAACCTGAAATGCTTTACGCAAACTGGATTACTTTTCTTTAGTGACCTGCAGAAAACGTACCACACAGAAAAGCATAACTTTTCGGTAACTTTTTGGCTCATTGTTTCTTTACTGATTTTTGAACCCTTAATCAATCATCAAGCTTTTCAGAGTTACTACTAATTTCATGTCAGGGTTCCACCCCCGCCCAACCCCCCCCGCCCCCCACCCCCACCCCCCCCGCCCCCCACTGGTGTGATTCATTTTTTCTTGGTGTCGAGCCAAAGGGTTAGAATCATCGTCAGTACATAAGCTGCATAAAAAAAGACAAAATCAAAACACAATGAAAAAACATAGACAGACAGATAGATAGATTTACTCGGCAGAGCTGTGATATGAAAATGTAAATGTACTGGACCTGCTGATTGTGTAGCTACAATAACATACTTCCATCCTCAATACTCATCATACATTGACAGTGTTTTCATTAAAATGACTATTAAGAAGGATTTAGTTATTAAAGCCCTTATACAGTTTATTTGTCTAATATGTCAGTTTGTCCAAATGCTAGCTAATAAGCAGTGACAAATAATCCAATATAGAAACCGCATTAGGCTGCTGTCGTGCTTCAGAGTGGAACAGGCATGTCCATTTGGTATAAGAATGGCAAGAAGGCTTTGCTGATACAGTCTTCATGCTGTATTTGGGGACTCAGATTTATTTGGTCGTAAATCTGCATTAGCAAAGCCACGACTTTGTAGGCTCCTAATACAGTCTTTAGAAAGTCTCTGCTTGATTAATTCTACAGTGAGGTAAAGTAAAGCTCTTAGTTTGATTAAAAGAAACAAACAGGAAGGATTCAGATGCTTTTTGAAGTTCAGTTGAAATAGGCATATTATTCTTGTCCAGCTCAGCATCATTCCCAGACAAAGCTCCAATCCTTCCATTGGTCTTTCAACACAACAATTAACTGCAAAATGGTGCATGAACTGCATTCATTTCAGATAGATTGCACCATGCTGCCATCTCTGTGATTTCTTATTGATTAGAAATGAGCATAATGATCATTAAACAAACATTTCCCAACAGTCAGTTAGCGCACGTGGCATGTGTTAGCAACACGAAGGTAATCTGCTAAGAGAGTTTATGAATCCTTTAACCTTAGTGAAATTTAAATGTAATTATTTTAAAAGAAAATTTCAAATGGCAGGAAGTCAATTAAAAGTGTCATACTGACTAGCAGAGCCTTGAGTAAAGTTGCAAAGTTGCTAACTGTTGTTGTGGTACAAGATTTACATTAGCCAATGCTAAAGCGTGGAGTAAACTATGAAGACTGGATGCTTCTCCAGTGATTACAGAACAGTTAAGAGCTTATGAGTCATATAGAGATGAATGGTGGTCATTTAAATTGTCATGTGATCTCAATATAAAGACACCTCTTCCTAGAATACCAAGGAGCTATCAAAACAAGTCTAGGACAAAGTTCTGGAAAAGTATTAATCAGTTTTTGGTTATAAAAAAAGACCGTGTGAGGAGGACATGACTGTGTACCGAGGCCATTAGTTAGAGAGATCCACAGCTCAGATGGGAGAAGCTGTTCACAGAACAACCACGAAGCTGAGCTGCAAGCCATGTGTGGCAAGGCTAATCCAAAAGGCAAAGGCTGGAGACAAATATGTGGAAAAAGAGTCTATAATCTCATCAGACCAAAAATTGAACATTCTGGCTTTGGCACTAAGGGATACATTTGGTGGAAACCCGACACTGCTCATCACCGCAAGAAAACCATTCCTACAGTGAAGCATGGAGGTGGTTGCATCATGTTGAGGGTTAGCTTCAGAAAAAAAAGAGAAGTTAAGGAGGGAGTGTGTAAGGTTATATCCTAAACAGATCAATTACAAACTGCATAAAGTGGTTTATTGCCACATTGCTCAGAGTCTGGATTTGGTCATCAGGGTCTGGCTTGCTGTGTGTGTGTGTGTGTGTGTGTGTGCAGTTATCACTGGACTGTATAAATATTGGTGGATAGATTCTGCATTGTGCCATGCCAAGTGAATTAAGGTTGTAATCCATAAATAAATGCAATGCTGGCATTTGGCAGGTTTTTGACACGACAATCAATAAATAATTAACAAATGATCTGAGTCAGATATATGTCTCTCAGAAATAATTACACGTTGAAATCTAAAGTCTTCCTCACATTTAATAAAACGTTTATTGCTTGCTTGTTTTATATAATGTTGGACAAAGCTCTAAGTATATTAATGATTCCAGTCCAGTCTTATTAGTTATTAGTTTAGTTTAGCTTGATTACATTGATTAAATTTAGTGTTGCTACCTCTTATTAACAGGTAGAGGAATGTTAGGGGAGACAATTGAGAATATTTTTCCCAAGGTTAGCTAGGTTAGCCTTTAAATGTAACTATAAACGGATGAAAAAAGAATGATGCATCATTCTTTAAGGAGTAAAAATTGTAACTGTTGGCAAACTGTCTGGGTGTGAAAGAAATAAAACACTGTTATTGGAAAATAATCAACTTAGGGGTGGTAAAAGTAACTCCATTTCGTACCAGGCCACATCACACCACCTCACCCTGTCACTGAATATTGCCCTATAACAGCATGCCCTGACATATTAGTATGTGTTATTGGCATTTACATTTGGCTCATGATTTTCTCAAAACCCCTACAATCAGATTACAATCAGAATATGATGATAACAGAAATACACAACAACAGTAAGAATAACAAAGTATCTTCAGGATATTGTTACCTCGTAAGGTGACACACACACACACACACACACACAAAACCACACACTCAAAAGGATATTTCCTGAGGATGTTCCTGGATCAATGTTGAATTGCTCTCAGAAGACCTGAGTATTCAGGCATTTCTTCAAGGTTGTGAGAGAATCTTTAGAGTAAACAAAGATGAGCAAATTATGCCACCATCAAAGAACCCCCACCGTGTGTGTCACACTTAACTGTGACAAAGTGACGTTGTATTTCTACTGCCACTTGGGGGTCCACTTCTGGGGATACCACATGTCCAAAACAGACTCCACTGAACTTGTATTTCATTATTAGAACCAGGGGCATATCCAGACCTTTTTTGATTTGGTGGCCCTTTTAGAAATACTGATTGGGGGTGTGTGTGTGTGGGGGGGGGGTGTCTCCTGGTTGTGGTCAGTGGGGCCGGGAAATAGTTCGCTAACTAAACATGCTTGCTACGGAACAGCAATACACTTGTTGACAGTCCTTGCCATTTTGAACTTTTGAAATTCCCATAGATGTTGTAGTGGATGTTTTGTTATTATTCAAACAGACCTATCAGAGTGAGATCTACGAAGTTGTTCGGTTTTGCATCTCGATAAGAACTACTTCTACTGCTACTAATTCGATGGGATTTCCCCATCAAATCCATCACATTATTTTCTATATTGCAGGAAAATAATCACCTTTGGGGTGGTAACTGTAACTCTGCTTCACACCGATCACATCACTCCACCCTGTCTTTGATTATTTTCTTATAACACCATGTTGTCTGAAGTGTTTAATTTTTTTTTTTACTTATAAAGCAATTCATCCTCTAGAATCAACTAGTAAAAACTTTCCTTTTTTTCCCCAATTATTTGAAAATGCAATAAAATTTTACACATAAAATCCAGTGGAAACATGCCTGTAGAGAAGCGGCTGTAATATAATAGGTGTATGTGTCTAGTTTGTGGCAGTTTCAGTAGTTTTTAAAAGAGAATGTGTGTCCATAATGTCTGTGTTGTATTTCTCCCACTAAAGGAAAAAGCAGCACAACCCTGAAATTCATCTGGAGTGAACTCGTCGAGTACTCCTGCGCTCAAAGGATGCTCTTCAGTCCAGCGTTTGTGTGTGTGTGTGTATTTTAAATGCAGCATTAATGCTCTGTCACACTCTCTTATTTAAAAGATGTGTGTGGGGGTGTCATTGTGCGTCATACCTTGATGTTTCACAAGTTGTTTTTCTTTTGTGAGGAATGAAAAGGAAATGTCACACCAATCCGTGTAGCATCTGTACTTACGAAAGATCCAAGGGAAGGTCAGTGCGTTTAACCACCGTGCTCTGGTATTCCTCACCTCCTCCTCTTCTTTATTCACACACACACACTGCTCTTCTTCCTCTCTTCCTTTTGATCTCCTGACTGACCTCATTCACACCTCATACACGTTTCCTGCACACAATGACTTCTCAGTGACAAATCTGATGGAAGGAAGAACTTCGAGCGATTTTATAGCAAGGGAATGCAAGGAACGGACATGATGGTACTGGATTTTGAAGATTTAAATGATGAAACCTGACTATTAGTGCTTGCAAACTTGTGCTGTATTCAGAGCTGGCGGCTTAAGTTCAAACGTACGTCAATATTTATGTTCGAGGCTCCTGAGTGGTGTAACAGAAAAGCATTGGTCATGAGATTGCGAATTCCGGGAATGTCGGAAGTCCACGAGAGCGAACCTGGCTCTCTGGGTGGGAGGGATGCTGTACTCAATCCCCTGTCAATCAGAGCGAGACTAGCCAATCAGGGGCATCTGTAAGCTCATGTATGTGAAAGAGGGCAGATAGCACTTTCCTCAGTGTGTGTTATGCTGATTACAAAACTGGAAAATGACCAAATTGGGACAAAAGCGATTCCGGGGAAGTTACTCATAGTCAGTTGCGTTATGCAGGTACTTATGTTGAATTTGTGGGTGTTCCATTCAAATAAAAACCTTCATGAATTAGAAATTAGAAAGACATATTGTGGTTAATTCAAACTGTCAGACATTAACAAGTGAAATTTTTGCACACTACAGCTCTGTATATCTGTTCTTTTTAAACATATTCTATTTATGCATATTCATATTCTATACTTCATTCCTCTAAAGGCTGCTAAACATATTTTTTTTTACATATAGTCTACAAGATTTTATTTTATTTTATTATATTCTGTTTTTATTATGTATCATTGTTGCACTGTGGGACGAGGCACTAGGGAAAAACATTTCACTACATTACATCACATATTACATACATGTATGTGACAAATAAAGAACTTTGAACCCTGAACCTTGACGAAATCATGCAGGAATAATGGTAACTGATACACACTCCTGTTTTCAGCACACTCCACTCCACTGGGCATGGTGGGGACCCAATGTCCCCACAAGGATAGGAATATCTGACAGTTTTGACCTTGTTGGGACATTTTGCTGGTCCCCACAAAGAACCTGCTCTTTTTTTACACAAACTGAAAGAAAGAAAGCTAATTTCTTAATACAGTTTCACTTCACTGGTTCGTTTGTTAAAAGGGCATTTCCCCCCCCCTTCCTCTCTGTAGGAAGCCTAATTACATTTGTTTTGCATTTGTTACATTTGCTTTGTGTGTGTGTGTGTGTGTGTGTTTGGATGTGTGTGTATTTGGTGTTTCTCTGTAATGAGATTACATTTCATTCAGTACACTCTGGAGATATATTGTTAACATACATACAAAAAAAAAGAATAATTCAACTGAGAGAGGTGTATCGCTAATACAGAAAGCTGTAAAAAATAAATAAAAGCCATATTTAATGGCAGGTTCTGCTTCAGTGTGTGTCTCCTCCAGGATTTACAGTCATAAATAAGGCAAAGAAAAGGAAACTCATTTAACCAGTCTTTCTTTTATGGCTCCCTTATTGTGTGTGAAGGGACCACAATGGACCCGAAAATAACCATGAGGCAGTGTGACTCTCAGTGTTTCAGTGTCATTTCATTAAAGCTTAACGATAACTGCTCACATTCCAACTGCGTCTACAACCAAACTGGGAAAAGAGAGAGGTGAAAAGACTTCCATATTCATCAGTAGCAAGAATATAAAATCATAAAGTGTAAGCTTTACATGAAAAATAGCTTTACAGCAACATATTCATTATGAATTGATCAAGAAACAGTGTTAGCAAAAGTTGACATGACAGCACTGAACTTCGTATAAGTGTGAAACTAAGCTATGAACTGGGGTCAAGTTAAGGAGAAGCATTAAGAAACAGTATTACATAAGCAATAAAACAGGATGTTGACATGGTGTTGTAGGAAAATAATCAGTGACAGGGTGGTGTGATGAGGCCCTACATGAAGCCCTTACTACCCTGCAGTTGATCATTTTGCAATAAAAGCACCTTTTTTTTTTGTTGCTGGTATACCACAGCAATTTGGAAACGATTACATTTTTTTCTATTAATCAAAAATCACACATCAAACTTTTTTCCTTTCCCAGATAAAAACTAAAGAAGTAAATGTCAAACACCAAACATGCCTTGGCTGCAAATTGTGAATTTTATTTTTCATTATTAAATACCCACTGCCAAATGAAATGTTTTGCTGAATGTTATATTTAACTCAAAATAGGAATCCTTGGGAAGGATATCAACTTTTATTACAAACAAGCAATGCTGATCAAGCTAATAGCTAAGCTAGGAACAACAGAAAATCTGTGGTACATGACTGAAATCAAGAATATATTTCTGTATAAGATATGAGTACTTTTGAAAAAAAGCAAGCAAACGGGTTCATTAAATGTGAAAGGGAGCGTATTATATTAAAAAACTGAATTCATTTTGTGAGTCAGATATCAGAAAAAACATGCAGATGGATTTATTTGTTTGTTTTTTAATTGGTTATTGATCGTTGGATTGTTGTAAGACCCGCCATATGCCAATATCACAGCTTTTTTATTACAGCATGAATTCACTTGGCATGCCACAATGCAGAATCTATTTCTCGATATTTATACAGTCTAGTGACAATTGCACGCACGCACACACACACACACACACACACACAAAGCCAGGCTGATTCTATTTTCTAATTGTTTATATATCAGGTCTGTAGTGAACAGCAAGTCCCACTGAGACCCAGACCAGCTCCTTAATTATAAGATTGTTTATCAATAATTATTTGTTTTTCTATGCTTTACATTCAAAAAATAACTCGAAAAAGTTTGTGCAGACTTGTGCGGAATAGATTATTACATCCAACAACCTGAAAAAAAAAAAGCCTGCAATCTTGTTTGGGATAATCAGCCAAGAATCAGGCCAAGACTCTGAGCACCAAGTCCAGTCCCAGACCAAGACTCTGGGAACAGAAAATCAAACCCCAACCAAATGCTGAAATGTTAGAGCCAGACCGAGACTCTGAGCATGAAACCAGCACCAGATATAGACTCTGAGAACCAAGGCCCAGAACCAGACCAAGAGTCTGGGCCATAAAATCCACAGCCAGGGGAGGACTTGAAGAACAGAGAATCAGACCCCAACCAAACTGCTGAACCGACTTTGAACCTTGAAACCCAAAACTAGACCAAGCCTCTGAGTAAAGAGAGCCAGAACTATACGAAGACTCTAAAGCAGCAACACAAGATCCAGACAAGACATTGGGCCCTGAGACTGAGAACCAGACCAAGACTGGGAAGAAAGCATCAGACTCCACCCAAAATGCTGAACTGAATGCCAAGACTCTGAGAATGAGACCCAACACCGGACCAAGACTCTGTGCACCAAGATCCTGAACCAGACCCAGAGCAAATCACTGGACACCAAAACCCAGGTCCACATTTGGCTGCATGTTCGTGCCTGTTGCAGATTTGAATATGAATTGCCCATAATTACCCACTGCATACCCAGTGATTCATCATGTTTAGTTTTGAGCAAGCTACACAAAATGTGAAGTGTTGTGTCCCAGGTGTGTGTGTGTGTGCGTGCACAATGCAGAATTTGGAAAGACAATCTGAAAAATTGTTCCTGCCAACATCCCCATGGGCTCCCGCTTGGGTTTCCAATCTTCTTTCAGTCCTGTGCCAGGTTATGGGAAGTGAACGATGAAGATGGAGGACGTCTCCATCGTTAAAGAGCGTAGTGAATATTTGGCCTCCGGTTGAAAAATAGAGTGATCCCCTGGAGAAACTTTAAGGGTTTGATGCATTGCTAAGAAACACATGCAACAGATAGGAAAGGGATGAAAGAGAAGCAGTGAGACTATAAAATAGAGAGATCATTTTGTTTGATGTTGAAAATAGCAGGTGGATGTGTGTGTGTGTGTGTGTGTGAGTCAGAGCAGGAGACAGTCTGACAATGTGATGCAATAGCACAAGTGGAGCGGCAGTTTGTCTTTCTGACGAATGGCTCACTGGCCCGTGGGCTAATAGACCCTGTCGGAGATTTATGGGAAGTTTCACCACAACAGAACAAATGAAACGGAACTGGGGCAAAAAATAGATGCTGGCACATGGAATGGGGAGAAAATTGCATATTCGGGCAAACTCTGTGTGTTTCTTAATCTATAGTGGATTATACCAGTTTATATGTGAGTGCTTTTGAATACTCGTTTCTGATTGGTCAGAAGACATTTTTTGATTAATGATTAATTTTCTATAACGGCAGCTCTGACAATAGTGCCGACTGTAATTCAAATCACAGGGTTATATTAATGTGTGTGCTCTATTATGTTATTATTTATATAGTTACAAGTTACACAATAACTCGTATGGCAGACCCTCCACATAAACAAATTTTTAAAAAAAGTTTTCAGTGAAGATGTTTATTTAGCAATTTATGGAAGGAGTCTCCAGTGTTAGCACTTTATAGCAGTCGGAGGTATATTTTTCCTACACAGGAATGTGTTCAGGATGGAAAGATGTTACACTTTGTGGTTTTGTGGTTACACTTTGTGGCTTTGTGGTTACACTGAGAGGCCCGGTGAGGGAACGACTGTTTATATCTGCTACAACGTAAGTGATAAAAGGAACTTGTTTCATGGATGTTCCACAACTTTACATGTAAGTATAAATGGATAAAAAAAATATGGTTCATCTCATTCATTTATGAATTAAATATTTTAATCACTGATAAATTGCTGTGGTATAAGAGTACACTTCAGGACGTGCTGTTACAGGAACATAATCAACTTCAGGGTGGAACAAGTGACTCTACTTTCCATCAGGCTCGGTTATTTTCGAATAAACTCACACCCATCATGCTTTATTCCTTACTTAAATATAACTGACTATGCTTCCTGTCACTTTTACTGCGATAAAGCAAACATATCCAGAGGACTCAAGACGGTCACATGACTCGTATTAAATCCGAGAAAGGTGAGAGTAAGTGGTCGGGTCGAGGTCACCACCATCTTCTCTTATGACCTCATTAGTACATAATCCACTAAAACTGCTTTCACTCATTATAACTCCTAGAAAAATAATAGGAGATTTTAATATGTGGTGCTTGAGGGATTATGTCCTTCAACCTCAGCCCTGAAGAGCCATCAGAGCTTTGGACGATGTATTTATCTCTCCATTTTCTTTCTTTTACAACATCTCCTCTTTTCACAGTGTGTATAATTAGATTTGATATGGGTCGTGCTTTAAAACATGATATTGAAGCCGTACAGGGAGAATTAAAGGCTTAATGTAATGTCAGGTTATCTCTGGTGCATATGGAACCCTTATTCCTGATATTTAAAGATCATATTTTTTCCTTTTTGGTTATAGAAAAATGTCAAAAGAACAGATGTACTTACACTTTTACCCTCTTTAAGAAGTCCAGATTTTATGCAAATTAGGAATGCCTCAAACCCGACACACCCTGCCTCTCAAGTTATCAGGTCATTTGTCACATTTACATTACAGCACAGTGAAATTCTTTTTTCAAACATCCCAGAATGTTAGGAAGCTGGGGTCAGAGCGCAGGGTCAGCCATGATACAGCATCCCTGGAGCAGTGAGGGTTAAGGGCCTTGCTCAGGGGCCCAACAGTGACAGCATGGCAGTGCCGGGTGTTGAACTGCCATCATCGAATCTATTCTCACTTCCTCCATCACAGTCTGGTTTGCTGCTGCCACGGCCAGAGACAAGGCCAA
>CM075018.1:21888944-21907153 GCA_037576675.1 Pangasius sanitwongsei
TGTCGACTTAGTTTTGCATAATATAGGGATCCCTGTAAAAACTAAGTCGACACTCACTCCCCAAGTGGCATAACCCCTTTCTACTCCAGGCCTGACCTGGGGGGGGCAGCTGCCCGGATGTTACCCCCCCCACTCCATGCCCTCCGGGCGACCTGCACCTTCCACATCACTCACCTGCCATTGATTCCTGAACCATCCACGCACATATCCTAGAGTCCTGGCTGGGATTCGAACCAGCAACCTCGCAACCTAGAGGCGACACTCATCCACATGAGCCACAGGATCTCATACAAACACTTGCTCTTGCTTCCAACTTACTCATGCTACTCCTCACTCCTCAGCAGCTTTGAACACACACATCTCTACATACAGAAAACCCAAAAAAAAAAAAAAAACACTTTAATTTTTTTTTTGAAAAACTCCCCCCATTGTAGCTATTTTTTAAATCCAATTAAAAAACCCTTCTATAATATCTGTTTTTTTGTTCTCTTTTCACCTGGGGTTTTATCTTTTTATTTCACTTTCATTTGTAGTTTAGTAATTGATGTATTGTGTAGCACTTTGGAAGATAATAGTTTGTCTTTTAGAGGCGCTATATAAACAAAATGAATTAAATACATTTTGAGTTGGCACAAAATGTGCAGTTAATTCCCTTAAATCACTTGGTATAAAGAAAGCGATTTTTGGCACTCATTGTATATTTCAGTTTGAAATGTAAAGCGTTATGTCTACAAATTATTTGTCTAAATCCGTAGAAACAAACGACCCAGTAGTAATGATTATGTTCCGTTTTACCATCTTGTGCATCTCGCTAATACACAGGCATTTTATAAATGTCTCCAATCTGCAGTAACATTAAAGACAGGAACTTGTTTGTACAGCAGCTTCTGAAGTGGCCATTACCAGCGCGAGAGTGTTTTAATGCTTCCAAATCACATAAACAAGTGCGATAAGAATGACTGAAAATGCGATTATAAACAGCCTCAGGGTCCTAGAATGAAACAAATAAATTCCCACAGATTTCTTTGTGATTTTGCTTGTATTTAAATACAAAGCTGGCTGTTCTGTAATCTCTAGGGTTGCCAGATCTGGTCAATAAAATCCCCCATCCACACTTCAATATAGCTAATGCACTTCTTTTAAATTCCAACACCACTATCTATCATTGCCAAATGCACTGTAATAAGTCTTCATAATAATTGCATTACAAATATTTTAAGCTCAAATGTCTAGATCTGACTTTCACAAAGATACAGGGTCTTGCATAAGTATTCACCCCCCCATCCACTTGAACTTTTCCACATGTTGTAATGTTACAACCTGGAACTGAAATGGATTTAATTGGGATTACATGTCATGAATCTACACAAAATAGCCCATAATATTAAAGTGGGGTGAAAAATCAATATAGTTGTCAAAACTGTTTGCATATTAAAACCATAATTGCATAAGTATTCACCCCTTCCCTGTGAAACTCGCCCACACGTCCTCCTCAAGGTCTGACACATGGCTTTAAGAGTTCACTTCTTCTATCCTATTGAACACTGAGGAGTTTGAAGTACAGCACAAAAGCTCTACAGAAACCTTATGTCCAGGAAAAGTAGCAAACTGTGCTATAAAATAAAGACACCCTGAGCTCTAACAGACATGGAGGGACAAAGTAAACAGATGAAATGAGTGAAGGGTTTTAAAACGGTGCCGTGAAACTTCAGAGGATGGACAGAACAAAAAAGACTCAGCACTTTTTTTCTTTGCTGAGACAGAAAGCGAGTGAGAACAAGATGTTTTCTGAATTTAAAATCTCTCTCTCGGATACCTTCGGAATTATTTACCAGCTTCTTCTCAATTTTTTTCCCCCTCAATAAGCCTTTCTGGACAGTGACAGAATTTCCACCCATTTATTCAAAGGTCACACTGTTTTCACACCCTGCCTTGGAAAGCAGCCTGGGTGATGGTGTGAGTGAAAGGTCCGATCTAAATATAGCCACCATGCTGAGTATTCACAAAATGATTTAGCAGGATATTAAATTTGGAAAAGCGGTCCACGGAATAACGATAACTGCCACATGTGCGAGCAGACGAGCTGCCAACGGCTCGAAGGTGCCCTTTTGCAAAATGGCCATTTTGTCAGGAAGAAGATAGGGGAAGGATGATAAGATGATAATGTGAGGAACATTTCCAAGAAAAATGTTGTAATAAAAAAAAGAGAGGTGATTTGTATCCGGAGATGAGATATAGATCAGTGAAGCAGATGAACACTTTAATATTCTTTTATAATATTTAAACAACAACAACAACAACAACAACAAAAATGATGCTACAATTTGGGAGTAAAAGTGTGTGAAAAAATTAAATAAAAGTAAATAAAATTAAAATAAAAAAAAAAAATGCAATGAAAAATATTTTATATAGACATCTCTTAAACTGCTGGTATTCATCCTTCATATACAACAATCATTTTTTTTTTTAGCATAAGTATCCACTCCTGTATTTATGTCTAACCTTGTCCTCCTGCCTGCATCTCAGAACAGCATACCGGGGGACGTAAATGTCCAAACTTCAGCAGGAAGTCCTCCTGCGCTCGTACTAAAGCTTCCTCGTCGATGTATACCGCCGCCCTCCTGGCTGTGAGGTAGTACTGCACCTTCCTGAGGCTCCAGCCGAGCACGTACATCAGCAGGCCGCACACGGCGGCTGTGGAGCGACCCACGCCTGCGTTACAGTGCACGTACACGCTGTGACCATTTTCTAACAGCCCATAGAGCAGGTACACAGCCTGGGGCAGCATCCGCACACGTCCTGCAGGGGGCGACATGCACAGCAACACACAAATTTCTTTTTAGATTGGACTCAGAAATGATCAGTTCTGAAATTACATGTTAGACCTTATACAAGCTGACAGTAATAGATAAGCAGACCTGCCAAATTTCTTGCACACTGATACAAGTTATCACTCAAAACTTGCCAAAATAGCTGTCTTCTTTTTTTTTTTTCCCTCCCAATAAAAATGGCAGATGAGCTAATCGACATATGAATCTGAAATGACTGACATTCACATGGGTAACTCTGCAATATTAACTGAAACCACTGGAAGGCCCGTCCCCTTTCCACCATCTCACATTAGTCATTTTTTGCTCGTCTTGACTCGATTTTCCCACTGCAAAGATGTAGCCTTGCTTTCTGTCAAGGTAAATGGAGAATATTTTTGAGTTCATTACGGTGAAATAAATTCTATTCACCAATAAGGTTCAGCCAGAAATGGCACTTTTGACTTTAATAGTCATTAAGAGCAAGTCTTTGGTTACTGGATTACTAAATTAAGTACTCCAGAAGGTATAATTTCAAACCGTTATGTTGAATTTTAAAAGTTTTAATACATTAAGTCCCAAGAATCCACTAAAAATCTGAATATGCAAACTGAAAAACATGTCCATGTGTCCCCCAGCCATCCCAAGCTCAACTCTTTCCCAAACTACACTGCTAATGCTTTTCTATTAGCAGTGGCATGTTACATTATAATGAAAAAAAGAAGCAAAACTATGGCCTTGTATACTTGAAGAGAAAAGGAGATGTCTGTCCAGCAAGATCAGAGCACTGGTGATGAGAATGAGAATCAGAATAAGTTCAGTTATCGACTTTTCTTGCAGTGCTACTCTACAACTGTACTGTAGGTAGCATTAACACATGCGGCTAGTTCGCAAGTGCTAGCTCTTACGCTAGTTACAAGTAGACGCTAGTGGAAGTTCAGTAAAAATATCCCATAACTCGACACGGTTTGCGGATGCTAACCTGCATGTTATATGCTTTCCTTACTTCTTAGCTACATTAGCCTCATAGCTCCAGGAAGCAAACTTCAAACCCCGAAAACAGCTGATCAATTTCACACTCGTACTCTTTTGTAAACCCTTATGCTTTCTGGTATTCAGTTCTGAGCAATATGATGCCCAAAGCAAGAATGGACTTTAATAAAAAAAAAAAATGCTGTAGTTGCCATGTCACAAAAGAATCTAATATAATAACTCCAAGCAATATCCAGCTCTTTGTGGATGTGTGTGGTGTAAATAGAGAGTGGTGTACTCTCTAATGCTTTTTCACTGGACAGGGAAATAATCTAACTTTATGAAGTGATAACCTTGTATTAGTGCAGTAAGAGATATGTTTACCCCTGAGTGTGTTATGGGTGTGTTTATCTTTTATCAGCCCTGCTGGACTAACACCTCCTAACCTCCTATCGCACTCATATATATATATATATATATATATTTTATTTTTACCCGTGTGTAATATTTAGTTATCAGTTCTGCAGTGTAAACAGTGCCGGCCGTCCCCACTGAGAGCTGAGGAGTAAAATCGGGGTCGAGCAGTGGAGAAGCAGGTGTGAACTCAAGCGGAGGTTGTGCCTCAGCTGTTTTGGTCTTTAAAAATTCATTAGCGGGTCCACCAGGCAAGTCAAATCTCCAGTGTGGTACAAAGTCCAATGGTTTGCTTGGCTGAATAACCCGGCTAAAATGTAGTAGCTAGCATAATACAATAGCGCAGGGCAAGACAGTTAGCTAGTTAAGTGCATTAACACAGAACGAGTATATGATTATCCTTATGTAACAAAGTTTCTAATGTAGCACATTGTGTCTGCGTCCTCGACAAAATGTCAGCAAGTTGTTGGCCGACGACCAATCGATACAAGGAAAAAGATTATTCGAGTCTGGTTAGCATTTTTAGTTCTTTTGAATTTTTAGTTCTTTTTTATTTTGCTCAGTTTCATTAGCACATGTGTTTGCACATATCTGTGTGTTGGTGGTGATGTTTTTTTTTTCCTGGTTGTTGAGACTACTTGTCTGCCAGGCAACCATAAATAAACATCTAGTAACCCAGACATGAAATCTGCTCATCCTGGGTAACTGATTTGTCTACTCCTATATTATATAATGATCTAAGAATTAGATACAGTCACAGCATCTATGCTTTTAATATACACACCCTCTGTGCTCATGTCTGGCGTCGGGATCCAGACGTAAGCCAGACCACAGTCTCGGTACAGGTACATCATGGTCTCAGGGGTCATGTGCTCGTCGGGGTCACGCCTGCAGCCGTGTGAGTTGTTTACGACGTCCCACTCGGTCTGGAAGTTCATCACGGCCGTGACGCCCAGCTCGTGCTTCAGCTTCAGGGTGACGTGCTCAACCCGCCGAGGGCAACTGCCCAGCCAAATCCGCGGCAGGATCCTGCACAGGGAGAGTGGGGATGTACACACGACAAATTTCTCAACTGTAAGCAAATTCGGTATGACAAATCCAAACGATTGGTTCGAAGGATTCCTCGGATGGATCAATCCTATGGCACATGTGGTCCGATGTTTCTTTAGTTCCCCACTCACAACTTTAGATCCTACGTGTAATTAGTTCCCGTTTAAGCAGTCATCCACTAGAGACATACTACAAGCAACACAAGCGACTTCATCTTGCTCTGTTTATACATTATCCCAAAAGCTTCCTGCATAATGTGTTGTTTATCTTGCTAAAGCAGCTAATTAACAGACCCATTCTGAGCCGATGTAGGTGTGGTAGACGAGGGAGAACATTAAATGTGTAGGGTGCAGGGTTGAATACTAATGCATTGTGCTGATGATTAAAAAACATGATAATTGTAGCCTTCAACATTTGCTGCAAGCAGAAGTAGGGTAAAAAGTCAGTTCACTCTGAATTGGAAAGGTGAAAAAGTAATTTTTATATCAGTTACTTCAGGCCAAGTTCATTTCGATAAGTTTTAAACCTGCAAGTTTGCAAACCTCAGATCGAAAACAAGACTTTAGGCTTTTTGAAAAAACAAACAGCTCCTCAGTCAACTTGCTTATGTTTTTTTTTTTTTTTCCAAAGTTAAAAAAAAGCAAACTGACTAGCTTACGTTAACCCTTCTCTGAACCACTCCGTTCCCTTTGAAATCACAAGACCACTCAATCGCATGATTTTTGTTCCACTTCCTTCAGGCAAAAAAAGATGATGCTTTTTTCTGACTGCTTCTTAAGAGAGAGTTCCTTCAGGCTTATCCTATGATGAAATGGTTTTTTATTCTGATGGGCGTGGTCTCTTCCAGGATGACCCCGCCCCCATCCACAGGACACAAAGGTTCAGTGAATGGTTCGATGAGGATGAAAATGATGTAAAACATGACCAATGATGGCCTTCACAGTGACCAGATCTCAACATAACGGAACACCGATGTGAGATTTTGGACCGAGCGCTCTCTTTAACCATCTTTAACACACCAACTGAGGGAATATATTTTGGAAGAACAATATTCATCCCTGTAGTACAGTTCCAGACACTTGTAGAATCTATAAAGCTGAATGCCACTTGTATGAGTCCTTTAGGAAATATGAGTACTTTGAGAAAATATTCTTGAGAATATTTTAGAGGTAGTTTTTTTTTCTATGCTTTCTTTGCTAGCAATTTCAAGAGCTTTTCCAAGCACTAATTTCAGGCTGAACATTTTTTAAAGACTACACCGAACAGTGGCTGATTTTTCAGCCAGCCTGGACCACACTGAAATTTGCCAGGGGATTACAAATTATTTCATCTTTTTTTTTTTTTTTTTTTTTTTTCTTAGAGAGGTATCTAAACCAGGACAGAAAGCATCAGGTACATTTAGTCTGAATCAGAGTGGGGTTATTAACTATTTAATACATTTCCAACTTATGATGACAATTTACATATAAAGTGCTTCTTTAATTTATACACTTTTCAAGAAAAAAGGCTATTTTCCAGCTGTTCCACTGCTTTGGGCCAGCCACCTTATTAAACAATTTTTTTCCTTTAATCACATCAGAATGAAACATAAGCTGCTCTTAAGTCACTATCAATGCAAGATTTTTTGGATTACAATTTCCTAAAACATATATATTAAAGTATGCAAATGAAGGAATAAATGTTAAATTATCTGCTACTTTACATATTCAAAAAATCCAATACAGAAATCCATTTTTCAGCAAAGAGGTTTTTCTTTTGCTCAGACTTTCAGATATCAATTGAGCAAAAATATTGTTCTTTCATGGAAATCTTTACAAGCAGTCTTAACATGTGTGAGTGTGGTTTCTTTTAGGAAGAAGTAAAAGATCCTGTCTCCCTACGATTGTGCATGAATAAAATGTAAACTTAAAATCAAAACTGTGAAAAACCTCTGTCAAAGTGCAGCTTTAAGTATTTATATACATATTTTTACACGTCATGAAAGTTATAAGTGAAGACTATAATAAAATAAATAAAATATTGAAAATTGACAGTTGAAAGCAAAATCAGCATTTTTGGTCTCTGGTGCCAGTGTCTACAATTACTGAAATAAAAAAAATTAAATAAATAGAGAAAGAGATAAACCAAAAACCACAACTAAATTCATGCACTTTTAGTGTGTTGTTTATACGTTTAAATAAAATGCGTCGTGGTCAGCAGAAAGGTTTAGGCTACTTTCACACTTTGTGTCTGTTTTTCCCTCAACCACCAGCACGTTTTTCACATAATGCCACGGGAAAGCAGCTGCTATTAAAAAGCACTTCCTCCGGCGGTTTTTGGTCACAGCAGAGCTTCCAAAGTTGAAAAAATTTTTTCATTTTTTTCAGAGAAGCACTGAGCTACATCAAGAGCTTTTTTTTTTTTTTTTTTTTTCTTCATCTCCTGACCAATCGTGTCACAAGTGACAGATCAAGCCAGGAAAATTAGTCATTATTTACTGAATATGAGCAGATTTATGGAAAAATCAGATATTTCAGTGCCAATATTCCATTGTTGTAATGTAAATAAAAATAATATAACAGCTTGTGTAATATTTTGGGATGTTCTCCAGTACGCAATGTGATATCCCAATTTAATAGGTCACATGAAAAATAGCTCACGATAAAGCTGCAACAAAGACAAACAACCTCCTCGTTACACCAACCTTCATTTCATCTGTTAATAATACATCTAATCTAAACAGCCAACTAGGTTAGAAGTAGTTAGGGCTGGCAAGAGTGTTGTCATGGTTACTTGACAGTCACCCCCTATATCAGCACAAAACATGCACCAAATGTGTTGCTATCTTTCTGAAGGAGGACAGAGTAAGCAGAACTGTTTGAACTGTGATGAGAGTGATATTTGAACAGGAGTGAGAAATGAACCCTTGAGGAGGAGATGAGGAGCAAAAGGATGCTCGGTGTGCTCGCTGGTAAGAATATGGAGGTATTTTTAGAGCCTGTGTGACAGTCAGACCCCCGGCTCATCCCCCTCCCACAGTCATCTCATATATCTATTTGTCATCTTCTCTCAGATAGAGAGAGAGAAGAAATGAGAGGGATGTAGATTTCACATTTAGAAGAAAAAAAAAAAAATCAGCCTTGCTCCATCTTTCTTCCTCACACTCCCTTCTCTCTCAGGCAGAGTGATCTCTTTAACCTTTTCCTCCTCTTTTCTAATGTTGTGTTAGAATGTCTGAGTGTAGACTCCCGGCATTAGAATCAGGTGGTCTACAGGATGAGATGGAAGTACCTCCAGTTTTACAAAAAATAAAAATAAAAAGTGCTGTTGAGATGATACAAAATGTTTTGAATTTGGGTTTGCAGTAAGGGAATAAAGAACTCTCACTGCTTCAATAAATGAATATGACAATATGTGTTTATCTGAGGTTTTGCATCATCATCATCATCATCATCATCATCACAAAAGCATTCCTGGCTACATACATATTGAGAACCCTGATCTAGAAAACACCCTGCCTCAAACTGCTTAAATGCTCTAACACTAATTAGGCTCAGGTGAACTAATTCACCAGGCTGGCAGGGACCTTCACACATGCTCAGAGACCAACAATGTGACTCAAATGGTCTGCTATACACAATATATTATTATAATTAATATACTATGTACTTGTGTATGCAGTACCTGATTTTTGTAATGTAGTAACATCTCAAATTAAAACAGAAATGACAAATTAGTGAACCACCAAAAGCCACCGGATTAAAAAAAAAAAAGTCCTTATGCAACATTTTGCTTCTGATTTGTATCAAAGTGTAGCAGCGTTCTCAGTCAGTGCGCTGGCCTTTTAATAACTGTGCACCATTGCGACAACAGAATATAATCTCAATGACAAAATTCCACAAAGTAAGTGTGGACTCAGATGACTTCAATACTCCAACAGGTGAACTAATTAGCTGTTAGTGATATTATTCACTATACGGTGCACTATTTGGCGGCCATTTTGTAGCCAAGTCCCTTGCTGTGCTATGAATATCAACTTTTATTAAGCTTCACAGCACGTCAGCAACCGTAGACACACACACTAACCCTTCCTCCTTTTATAGGACGCCAATACTTTGCTTCAATTTCAATGACAAGCCTTATTTGTCTTCATTTATTTTGGATTGCTTTCTTTCAAGTCATTAATATAAAATGACTGAGTTTTCACAAAATGTTCATTAAATTGGTGTGTAACTGAATTACATAAGTGACTTAAACCTGACAGCTGCGTAATCGAGGTTCACGTTAGTGAGTCTCCTTACGCTAACAAGTATCGTGCCGTCTCTTGTATGCATGAACTGTCAATTGTTGCGATAAGAAACTGTCCTAGCTATGTACAGCTTCTACAGTTATCTCCTTAAACACATTTCCGTTTGTTTGATTTACATGTTACATGCTAGACTTCATGCTAGCTTTGTTAACATATTTGCAAAGAAAGCTACGCACTGTACTAGCTACATACACTCACCAGAGGCACCAACGATCTCTGCTACTTCCTGCCAAGCTTTATTTTTTTCCTTTGTAATGTCTCTATACACATTTAAAGACAGGTTGTACAGTATATGAAAGGATAAGATGAAACCCTATAGCAGTTTTTAGACGTTTTTCATCCATTTTTCGACATCTTACATCCCCAACTTAGTTTGGTGTCTTCGTGTAAGATACAGCAAATCTAAACAGCGTAAACATCATATTCAGGACATAACGATAGACAGCTGTTATAATAGAGGCCATGTGGCTTTCTGCTCTCAGGGTAAATTACACATCATCGCATGGCAAAGCCTTCACAAGAAACAAGTAAAACTCAGTAAACTGTGTCCTGCGGTTGTTGTATTAATCAAGCTGTGCTATTCAGAGCAAGTGGAGTGTGTTGTGCAAGTGTACGTGGGTGAACACGGAGGACAGATAGATACAGCAGAGGATCTTGTAAAGGTTCTGACCAATTATTAACCAGCCAGTGTATTGCATTTTCCCCCAATATCACACACTTATTGTTGAAGGGTCAGTGTGAATAACTAGCACTCTGTTTCACTCCGGTTTTATATTTTATACCTGAATTATGGCATGATAGCAGGATAAACCTCTTCTTTGGAAGACAAAAACGACATTAATATAAGGTTTCATTTTTGGTATCCAAATCAGATTATTTGCCATTAATAGCACAACAGCACCACCAATAGTCTTTTTGACTTGCTATTTCTTAATTCCAGGTGTAAAAAGTAAGATAACAATATCTCTACAAGCCTTCCAAAATTATATCACAGCACACCAAGCCCACTCATAATCATTTTTTTTTTTTTTTGGAAATACTGTGATGTAAATGTAGTGTGATCACTCTGCTTAGCACAGAGTGAGAACACACTTACTTTTGGCTTGCTAACTACCTGATATGCTAACAACCTGCCTTGCTAGCTAGAATCATAGATTATTGATGTCAGCTGTCATTGTGCAGATGGAATGGTCTGATACATTTTTCGCCAAATTATTTCCCTCCTGTCAAGGTTTTGCTTTTAAAGTTGACCGCATCTCTCGGGCGTCCATTTTAATCAGCATTCTTACACAAGCATCCAAATGTAATTCCAGGGCTTTCAAGGAATTCAAACACTATTTATTGGTTTTTAAGGACTACACAGAGGATCATTTACCAAACTGGCTGCAAATGCAGGATTTCAATATCATCTTCGCCAGACGAGGGACTGTTTTGACCAGTGAACAGAGGCTGTATTCAGAGTTGAGTTCTGCACACATAGTGAGGATTTCATACAGAAATTGTGCACTTTGGCAACTACAGATTTAATCACTATTTAGACTATTTAGTTACACACTGGGGGCGGAGTTTACCTAAATCAGAAGTGTGTTGCACGCAGTTCTGAACTTAAGCTTAAACACGTTTTTCTTGCATGGTATCGGCTCAAGCGAGGAGCAGTATTAAGTCCAGCACCACTGTCTGACAGGTAACAGCAATATGTCACACTATATTTTTTAGGCTGTAAATACAATTTTTAAAAAAAACATGGAAAGGCATTTGAAGCAAATATTAAACACATAAATATGACATTATCAATTAATGAATGAATAAAATCATCCCTTTAAAGTACACAAAGTTTTTTTTTTTTACACACTGAACATCAGAGGATACATCTTCTTAATCTGAGATATTGCTTCTCATGGAAAATTTTTATGGATGAAGTTATGAATTAGCTGCAAGTGTAGCTGATGAGTGCTTGGTCAGCTTATCCTTCAAACTGCCATTTTCTTTACAGGAGAATGCACTGAATTAACAAAAACCGTCAGTATTATTTTATTAAACGCTTGAAAAAAATAGCCCACATTAAGTCGCCAACTCTTCGTAATGACTTTATAATGCCTTATATATTTAAATGTCTTTAACTCAAGCACCTTTAAGCACTTCTAGACAAAAGGCTTTCCACTGCTTCAAGCACTATAATGAACTCCATTCAAGTAAATAACACATAGAAAGAGCCCTTGAGATGGCCACAGAGATTTACGAAGTAGGAAATGGTGAGAGGAAGTCAACAAGGGTGCGTTAAAAACAGAATCAGAGTCACATTGATTCTTTCTCTCTCTCTCAGTCTCTCTTTATTTGCTTGTTGTGAATCGTGAGCAAGCAGACACCTAAGCTGTGGCCCTGCAGCAGTTTCTACCCCCAGATCGATTTAGCCTCCCTAACACATTCAATTTGGCCTTTCTCCAATGGATTTAGCCAATGGCGTCCCATCACGAGCTATTTATGAGCTCTCTCAGCAAACAGATATATTCTGTGTCAAAACTGTGCATGGGTATAATCTGTTTTTCTCTCTCCATTCATCATATTTATTAGAGAACTGGGCTGCGGGAAACATCCACAAATTATTACAGGTTAGAAAGTTTCTACAGAGAACACAAAGAGAGAACCAGTTCACTATATGTCATTATATGAGTCAGACATTTTCAGAGTGCCATTATTTTTAACATAATGGAACTGCTTCATTGGAGGTGAACATTATTAAGTGCTTGTCCCTGCCCTCAGCTCCGGGTCAAATCTACTTTATGACCCCTGAGTCAACTAAAGTTGAAAACCTTTGCTTCTCTCTGTGGCTTCTATTTCCTTTATGTCCTTTTAACAGTGAGGTCAAAGGGATAGAAATTAGCGCTAATAGCTTAACATCTGCAAAGGCATTCTGCTAATTCTAAATCCAGTTGCAATACAAAAATGCGAGGAATGAAACACTTGGGGACGTGCTGTTATACGAAAATAATCAACAACAGAGTGGTGTGATGAAGCGGAGCATTGAAGTTGATTATTTTCTTGCAACAGCACAACTAAGTGTTTTATTCCACTTACACCACAGCAATTTGACAACGATTAATATTTTCAATTCATTTGTACTTTTTAATCCATTTATAGTAACATTTAATGTTTGGAACGTCTGCAAACAAGTTAGTTCCTGTTATCCCTACACTGGAGACTCCTTCCTAATATATTAAATAGACGTATCGTTACAGAAAACCGTCAACAATTATACAATGTTATTTGTTAAGCAACAAAATGTGAACAAGATTATGTGGCGCGTCAGCTGTACAAGTCCCTGTGAATTAGTTACTATAGAAACAGTAACATTTTAGAACTAGTAAACATTAATCAACCTTCTGACCAATCAGATTTGAGAATTCAACAGTAACTAAAGGTTCCTGTCTTTTAAGGGTGAATGCTGGATGTTGAGTGAATGAGTATAAATTACAGCAAAAATGTCTCCTTAATGACTTGTAAAATGAGTAACTCTTGTCCTATAATGAGTGACCTTGCCTTTGATTTTTTTCACTTCATGCTTTCTGCTCTGCTCGTGTGAATAGGCACTGCTGCATAATTGTGACTTTCTACAGCACGGGAGAAGAACTTGATTTCTACATCCTTCCACAGAGGCTGAGAAAATACATTAATTATGATGGGTGAAAATGAATATGGAACCAGCCAGCAGCACAAGTGTAGCTGTGATGCCACTGCACTGCGTTCATCGAGCCAGTAATACTCTGCCCCTTGGGGCTTAATTAATTTTGCACTATAAATTGATATACATGCAAATTTCCACATTACAAAAGGCGAGGGAAAGAGAGAGAGAGAGAGAGAGAGAGAGAGAGAGAGAGAGAGGTTATTATTTCCTCTACTTGAGGAAAAAAAAACACTGATAAGGTGAAGATTATTTTCTTCTCAAAAGATTTACAAATAAAAGTCGGCACTTTCGGTGAACTCGTCACAAAGAATTAAAGACTAGAAAGTCCTTGACATTGAACTAACGTGACAAGTTGAAACAGTGACATTACTAACCGTTTTCAAGAGGACCAGCGGTTGGTTCTCTGGACCACTCCCAACAATAAAAATTGCGTTCATGCATCACCAAAAAAAAACAAAAACGCACGTGCAAACAACTTTACGTTCAAATATATGTAGTTGTTAAAATACCTCTCGTTATAATTTCTTCAAGTTTAAATGAACTAATCTTAATATGAAGCTAACTTCTATCTCAGAAATAGACTAGAGACATTCAGAGCTCCTAACAAACAGTGTGCCATCTTTTCTAATTCTGAACTGTATCATTTTTCAACCTCAGAGCAGTGTCAGTACATAATAATGCCTCAGTCACGTATCAGGAGATCAGGATTGGTGAATCGGCGTCTAATCATGGCTTTGCAGTAATGTGTTTTTCCGATAATAAGCTGCAACTGTGTACAAGTCTGAAAAGCCTTAGGAAAGCTCCAAAGAAGCGAACTAAATAATAATGTGGGCTATAATGATGACAATCTGACTTCCTGGACAAGACACTAACAAGGCTGGTTGTATGGTGTTTTCAAACTAATCATCTTGTTCTTCTCCACTTTTTTTCTTTTTTTAAAAAAAAAAAAAATACAAACAGAGTTCAACTGAAAGACCAATTAATAGAAGTGAGAAGCTGAAAGAAGGAGCTTTTATGGTTAATGCGTCAGTCTAGTGAGTGAAATCACCTTCACGCTCACACACCTTCTGAGATCTGGAGAAAAAAAAAAAAAAAAAACGATGACACAATAAGAGGAAGCTGCATGAAAAAGCATGTGCTGCGTTATGAAAAGAGATTACTGAGAAATGCTTTTTTATGTTTGAACTTTCGTCCCTTCCTTTTTTCTTTACATCCGTTGATTTTAATTCATCTGTATACATTCATCTGGATGGCCTTCCCTCAAGTACTCACACAATCACACACACACACACACACGATCAGCAGTCCTCAATTGTTTCTACACTTGATGACGGAGGAATTCACACTCACACAATGAGACACACACACAGATTATCATATTTTCTTTCTGAGAGAAACACAAGTGTGTGATGGCCTGACCTCCACTGGAGAGCTGTGACCCTGTTGGAGTGTATTAGAGAACATCATTCACATTCAGAGCTCTGCCATTCACTAGAAAAAGAGAAAGAAAGACTTAAAAGAAGATTTCAGCCAGAAATCTAATTTACACAAGTGTGTAATTGTGTAGTATCTAATGTGAACCTTGACTGCTTCAAATCATATACCTGTCAATGAGTTACTGCAATTTTATATATGGATTGCAGTAATGGTGCCATATAAAAGGAAGAAGAGTTAGTGCTGTAGTGGCTGAGCTGCACTAGTGGAAGATGTTTTACCACATGCTGCCTTTAGGAGTCGCTCTTTCACCATTTAGATTTCATTTTGTCATTTTCAGGTAAGCTTTCCCTTTTATGGAGCTTTGTGGGCGTAACTAAATGTTAATGTGCCATGAAAGTGTTTGGTATTTTATCTGTGATTGCCTTTTATAAACATATGCATGAGTATGAAGAAAATCACAGTCTTTTTAGTACGGTTTGGCCTACGAAAATATTTACATACAACTTTACTAAATAATTGATAAATGAGGCTCACTGTCTTTTGAAGTGAGTGTGTGATGATTTAGGCGTATAGTTTGCTTTGTGTAAATCTGATAGCTATTATATAGCACTGTTGTTGTCACTCCAGTACAAAAGTAAAAGAACCGCATTTCGGACATCATTCATGCAGCATCTGATATGTTTTGTACACTTTGCTAGACACAAGCTTCAGAATCATAAAGGCTGCAATCTGATTGGCTCCCTACACTTCTGTGTAGAAAACACTTCCGAACACTGGTTTCTGTCAGGAAAAAAAACAAAAACTTTGCATAGAAAAATATAGCGTCTTCCTGTAAAAGTAGGCGGTTATAAATAGAATGAGAAATGATGTAATTAAATTAAGTGTCTGTCTTGGTGTGTGTACATACTTGGAAAAGTGCATGGCCTGTTGTCCAGCGACGCTGAAGTAGAAGTTTGTCGTGTGCCTCATCTCGTCTGTGTGGCCGCTCACCTCGATCCAGTGACCAATCGGGTGACAGTACACCCCGTCCACCATGTTGCTTTGGTCATACACACACTCCCGATCGTGATGTGGGCCGTTACCTGGACACAAAGTAAACCATCATTAGAAATTAGAATGAGATTCTAAATCGGGCATTAACACTTTCTGTCCTCTTTTGCTCTTTCTCTTTATCTGGTTTTAAAGACAACATGAAACGGAAATCCAAACTTTTCTTTTTCATCTGCAACACCGATTCAATTCAGTTCAAATGAATTTTATTTGTATAGCGTTTTTAACAAAAGACATTATCCCAAAGCCTCTTCACAGACATCCAGATGTAGATTTAGATTCCTAATGAGCAACTGAGAGCCGATAGTGGCAAGGAAAAACTCCCTGAGAGGACATGAGGAAGAAACCTTAAAAGGAACCAGACACAAAAGGGAAGCCATCTTCTTTAGACTGTAAAATCAAACAGTACCAAGTGTGTTAAATGGATGTACAGTATGAGCAGAATGAGTCGTTATGATTACAGCAGCAGGTTTTGGGTATAAATCTACAGTATCCAGGTGAAGTTTTCACCTGAAGCAAGAGTGAAGCTTGGACATATTTCTGGGAAGTGCAAATCTTTAGGCTGTCCATGTGGGACCATCCAAAGCAGCAGAAGGCTGTGGTTGTGATTTCTCACATAGCTGGTATGTTAGTAAATATCAAGATGCAAGACACATATTCGACAGATGCATTTGGTGTTACTTGGCATTTACTTTTACTACAGTGGCACTGCTCTGGCTTGGAATGTTCTGTACTCTTTCCACAATTTCTTGATTTGTGTTTTAGGTCTCCACTGATACATCTGCAGGAAGCAAACCCGCAGGCTTGCACTGTAAGACGGGATCATATTTATGGAAAATGTCAGGAAAAATGTCACTGTTGTGTTCATTTCTCATCACGTCTCTTCTGTCAGGCTTGAGAATGCAACCAGATATGAAGTCTGCATTAAACCCTTATTCTTATTAAATATTAAAGCTCAGGCCATCACTGCACTGTGTTATTACACTGGAATGGGATACACAGCCTGCGTTCATTAAAGTCATGATTTATATGTTGATTTGTGTGTTGATATATGTATATATTTATACAAAAAGAAGACAGATCAGTGCAACATGTTATAAGAGCACAGGGAAAATGCCTGATGAAAATCACGTTCTGTTCCTATTATTGAGAAGCCTAGACATCCACAGCTTTAACTATATCTCCTAATTGCCTCGCAATCCCAGTCGTGCTTGAACATGCAGGCAGCACTATGATTTTGGCTGTCCTGACCGCCAGAGGGAACTGAGATGATTTTTTTGGCACACACTTAGAGTTTAGAGCCATGCGGTGCAATCAATCCACATTGTTTTCCAAAAAAATGCTTTATGCATGTCCAAAAGTGTGCCGCTGCATGATGAAAAGGAAATCACAGCATGCCAACAAACAGAGAAACAAACAAACAAAAGATTCTAGCACAAGAAAACAAAACAAAAAAGAACGCATGTACTTAAGCAGTCGTGCTTAAGAAGCCATTTAAAATGAAAAATAAATAAACCCGACAAAATGAATGAAACTCAGTGAGTGTCAAGTGCACGATGACTGACGTCAGCAGAAACTGGTTCAAGAGACAAAAGACGTGAAAACGTTTCACTTTTCTCTGTCTTTTTAACCCAACGCTTTGTGAGTGTGAATGAAAAAAATGCTGATAAAGTCAAACCAGATTCAATTTAAATTCCTACAGGACAGAATGACAATGTGTGTGTGTGTGTGTGTGTGTGTGTCTTATCTGCGGCATCAATGCCATCTAGTGAGAAAGATGGCCCATTACATTACATTTTATTCTGCAAGCTATAAACACAGTTACAGTAATGCTTTATGTAATACGGGAATACTTTGCGATTTAATTCCATTTTAATTTCATTTTATTAATCTGAGTAAGTCAAGGCCAGGCTGTTTATGACATTTTTGCAAATTAGCTTCAATCAATCAGTCAATAGATACCTTCCCAAATAGTTCCAATCAATCAATCAATCAATCAATCAACAGATACCTTCCCAAATATAGTTCCAATCAATAGATACCTTCCCAAATAGTTCCAATCAATCAATAAATCAACAGATACCTTCCCAAATATAGTTCCAATCAATCAACAGATATTTTCCCAAATATAGTTCCAATCAATCAATCGATACCTTCCCAAATAGTTCCAATTAATCAATCAATCAATCAACCAACAGATACCTTCCCAAATATAGTTCCAATCAATCAATCAATCAATCAATCAATCAACAGATACCTTCCCAAATATAGTTCCAATCAATCAGTCAGTCAACAGATACCTTCCCAAATATAGTTCCAATCAATCAGTCAGTCAATAGATACCTTCCCAAATAGTTATAATCAATCAATCAATCAACAGATACCTTCTCAAATATAGTTCCAATCAATCAATCAGTCAACAGATACCTTCCCAAATATAGTTCCAATCAATCAATCAATCAATCAATCAATCAACAGATACCTTCCCAAATATAGTTCCAATCAATCA
>CM075018.1:21907163-21924720 GCA_037576675.1 Pangasius sanitwongsei
CAAATATAGTTCCAATCAATCAATCAATCAATCAATCAATCAACAGATACCTTCCCAAATATAGTTCCAATCAATCAATCAATCAGTCAGTCAATAGATACCTTCTCAAATATAGTTCCAATCAATCAATCAGTCAACAGATACCTTCTCAAATATAGTTCCAATCAATCAATCAATCAATCAACAGATACCTTCCCAAATATAGTTCCCATCAAGCCTCTTAAGGAACTTGAACCAGAACTTGTGTGTGTACGGCTCGGTGAGTTGCACTTCCCCGAGCCACAGGCAGGGGTCGCAGCCGGACGCCAGCGTCCGCGTCGGCTTCATAGGTACCGCGTTCCCGGCGTCCCAGTGCCCGAGCTCCGGACGGGATCCCGAAACAAACACCTCGATATCCGAGCGCTCGGGGGTCAAAACAACCCCAAACCTAAACAAAACCATTCTCAGTGAAATGAGAGCAAATGAAGTCGCGTTCAGTCGGTGTGAGAAACCTCTGGCATTAATGGAAAAAAAAAAAAAAAAAAATCAGCTATAAATCAGTCTGCTTTCTGACGGCGTTAATTAGAGCAAGAGCTAAAGCGTCTGAGACTCTCTTGACAAAACCAGAGCCTGTTTTAGCAGGGTATTGAAATAGGAGTCACGTCATGGCGCAATCTTTTCACGTCTTGTTTAACCTTTATAGTGTGACAGCCCTGCGAGTCGTTCGCGAAAGAGCCGACTCTTTTATGTAAGCCGACTCACATATCTAATCAATCCTTCTGCTTAAAAAATACACTTATTCTTTTAAATGCATTTTATAATAATTTAAAATAATAATATGCAAACATGCAAATATGCAAAGACCAACAGCTTTGGCTGGTTTTCATAAAAATGTAGCAATGAGTCGTTTGGGAGTCGTGAAACAGATCCAAATGATTTGACTCACTGTACATACCCAGTCAGCCAAAGACCCAAAGGATAATAGAGAGTGGTCACTCTTTAAACACTTCCGGGTTAGTCTTCCAGCTAGAGGATGCAAATGAGAGAACAAGAGAGCCCTAAATGCATTTAAAGCACAAAGATGTTACTTGTAAATACGTAACATTAGAAATGACAAATTTATTCTGATACAAAAACATATTTAAACACTCTTAGAAAAAAAAGGTTTCTTGTGTAAAGGTACAAGGCAGGTTTAAGAAACAGAGTTCATAACTAGTTTCATGACAATGCAGATATGGAACCAGATTTCAAAAAATAATAAGAATAATTAAAAAAAAAAAAAAAAAGGCTCCCAAGACTGAGGGAGAAACTACACATGGAACTGGAGGGTTAGCATTTGGTGTTGTGCAATTTTATTTCCACAAACAATATAAACTCAAGCAAGGCTGTCTGGATCCACTCAGGCAAACGTGACCTTTTCGAGTAAAGGCTAAATTTCAGATTGATCACAGTTCAGCAGTTTCATGCAATCACTGTAACATTCCAGACTGTTTATGAGAAATGGAAAATGGCACATTTGCGGTCACTGATTCTTTTAATGTTTAAATGACTTGAGTGTCTTCCCTCATTCACATAGTTACATTACAGGCAGCATGCTCCTGTTGAGACAAAAAACACCAGCAGGGTCAAAGATGATAAAATATCTTTTTATTCAACACAACCAAAACCACATGCAGGTCCGGACTATATAATGTCCTGGCGTAATCTCCAGATCATTGGTGCCAGCACGCCTGGTCAGGCAAACACTTTTCCTTCTTCTTCAGCAGCAGCGAGAGTTGCCAAAAAACAAAACAAAAACAAAAACCAAACAAAACAACACACTCCATAAGGCCTTCATTGGGATTACACAGACGTAAACACAAAAACTTGGCTGTGGGTTATGAGCTAATTCAGTGCTTCTCAATCCCAATCATCAATCAAATTCAGCTCTGAATGTGCTTAAGAAATGGAACAGAAAGATGAAAGACACAAAAACAAAGTGAGCGTGGATGGATTAGGCCTGAAAATTGCTGCAGTAGTTGAAAGCAGACCAACTTATTATTAGCTAACAGATTAACTGTACATATTATAAAGCTTTTGGAAATGAATGCGACAATCCACAAACGTTTTCCTTCAACATGCACTTGTGAACTTGGACGTGGAGATACAACACATTTTGCACGTAAACATTTAAGTTATGAGTGTTTACAATATTTAGGAAGGTGCTACATTATGTTTTTAGAAATATATTAAGTGCTTGTGGAGTGTCTTTTAAAAGTGGAACCCTCATTTTCTCCTAAAATAATAGTGATAGATGATGACAATGATGCCAGTCTCTGGGTTGAACAAGGTTCCAAGCGTGACAGAGTTCAGTAAAGTGCAGAGGAAAAAATGATTATATGGCCAACATGCTTTGACAGCTCATACTGTGAGAAAATGAAGAAGAAGAAAAAAAAAAACAAAGTGTATTCTGATGGAAATAGCAAACTTATTTGTGTAAAATGACATCCAGATTGTGTGTAACTGCCAAACTCTGATCCTAAGTCAACACCTTTACTCATCAATACCTTTTTTTTTTATTATGCAGAATCACAGAGTATGGGTGCTAGTTTAAGACCAGCTGTTGGTCATCAAAAACTGAAAATGAAAATGTATTCAAAATCAGCACAAGAGCACAGGTTCCTGGAGTACCCTCTGCCCTGCACATTTTCGTGTTTTCCCTGCTCTAATACATCTGATTCAACTAATCAGTTAATTAAGAAACGGTCCTGAGTTGGGGGTTGAGAAGGAGAGGGGCTCCTACCTGAGCAGGACAGAGAGAACTCCAGGAACAGGGTTGGGAATCTGTGCAGTAGATTACTAGCAATGAATGACAGCTGGTAGTGGCAAGGTATCACCACGTAAATGTAACCACAACCATCTCTCTTTCATCATTGGCTCCATTGGTGCTTGTTCTGGAAAGACGTCTCCTCCTGTAAGGGTCTCGTCCAGTCATACCAGCCGGAGTACACGGACATAATGTAACAGCACTTGATGGAAGCGAGCCTAAGGAAATCTACAAGTGACTCCACTGCATCAAATTCTACAAATCGAATACACAGCTTAAGGCTCTTCATTTGACTCCACTCAGCTGAGTTATTTTTGTCATTTTAGTGTTACCTCTTGGGGAGAACAGCTCTAGACGTTACCACACATTTCTGTGAGAAACAAGGCAAACACTGAAAATCTCTCAGTGCATGTGTCATTAAAACTGATCATAATCGAAGCAGTTGTTAGATTTATATACTATATATAAAAATAATCTTAACTCAAAAAAATAATTTGTCTTATGTACACAGCGATGAATATTATTGATTAAAGAGGTTAGGTAATGTAGTGTTGTAGCTCTTTCGCTCTGGTGTTAAAGTGTTTTTTGTTGTTGTTGTTGTTGTCGTTGTTATAATACTGGCTTGAGGACGGAACGGAGTGATCGCCCGCCTCGGGTAAGCTCCCTGGTTGTGCACATGCACGGCAGTGGCACGGCCTCCACCTGTCTATGGACCTCGTTATATGGACAGCGCTTCAGGTGGTCCGCCATGCTGGAAATGTCTGCAAACTCCCACCTGGTCACGGGACTGAAGGCTGTACTGAATCTCCACACCTACAGGAAAGACATGTTACATGTCTTTGATGCACTACTTTGATTTATTGCAAAACATTCTTACAGATAAACAGCAATGCCAGTGCAGTGACCGAGGTGGTCCTCGCTGCTGTGCTGATCCATCCCTGACATCACTTTGGCTAAAATCACCCACATGTCTTACCCGAAGCTTACCTGGTATCCCAGAGGTGTTATACTTATGTGCTAGATCGAAATGAAATGTGGAACCAGGTATATGTTATCACAGAACATATATAGCACATATATACATTACTAGAGTATCTAAACATTAACTACATAGCTAGGTGGCATAGCACTGTCATTTAGATGGGGGTCTTTTATAAGGGTGATGTCAGAGGGACAAACTAGGCAGGAGGCCTGCATTGGTCACTACACCATTAATAGAATTTAGCTCTTAAATGTATGCAGCTTTCCTTCGTTAGCCTGAATATTTGATTTATGTTTAGCTAAAGTTGGCTAAATTGAAAAAGGCAGTGCATTTGAGTGAGACTGACATCTTGAATATTTGTATCTTTTAAACTTAGCCACGTCTGCATGACCTATGGCCTACCTTGTCTTTTATCTGCCAGGATCGCCTCCCATCAGGATACTGCCTCTTTTCCCACTGTACCACCACCATCCCCCGTGTCTGCAGCAGACTAGCGCACACATCCCTCATGATACGCGACACCATAGACAGCTGGCACAGGCTGAAGCCATCCAGGAACCGTGCTACATGCTGCAGGATCTCAAAGGGCAATGCGCTCAGCCGATCACACCCAGGCTCTGTTACTATGTCCATCATGGGCTGAACCCCAAATGACCTGAGGTGTCGGTCATGGACAACCTTTGATCCCTGTCTGGATGGGCAGAACCTGCGTTGGGAATAGGTGCAGCCATAATAGGCGAGTGGGCAGCGGTGCTCCATCCAGCCGTTCAGCCCTGAATGGATGTCTCCGTGGACGTTGCGGAAGTGTGAGAGGAACTCTTCTCGGCGGAACAGTTGGCCACATTCAAATGTGAACATGGAGCCTTCACGTGGGGCCCAGCTGGGTCGTGGCACCAGCTGCTCCAGAGTCAAATCTAATCGTAAAGTACAAAAGGGACTTGGCTGTGAGAGACGGGGCGCGGCTCGGTCACAAGCCGAAGCAGACGCCACCTCGCCAACCATAGTGCTGGTCGCCAAGATGGCAGCAGGGAAACTGAAGGTCTGAGTGCCAAAATCGACACGTGAGCCACCAAAGGCATAGACGGTGTCAGAGATTCTGCGGGCTCGTGGTGACTCCTCTAGGCAAAAGAGCAGCGCTGCAGCTGTGAAGTCGATCTCACCAAGGCCCAAGGGGTCATCCTGAGGCTCCTGCTCCAGATCGGATGTGTCCACAGCTTTGTCCTCCATTTTACAACGATGCTGTCTGTGTGGGAAGCTCTCAGTAAAGCAACCCTTCCGTCCATTAAGTGCAAGTGGCATAAAATTGCGGAGCAACTGAAGGTTTTGGAGTTTTCTCTCAAAAGCCTTATCCTCAAAGTCTAATGCTATGGAAGGCAGCAGACTGTCCCTGGGAACAACCAGAGCCTGGGCATGCACAGGCGGCTGTAAGAGTGGAGCCTGGGATCCGGATGCCTCCTGCGTTACAACATTGGCTAGATCATGGCGCAATTCTGGTCTGTGCGGAATTAATGGACCAACAAACTCCCAAGAACCACCGTGCTCTGAACACTCATCTATCTCAGCTGGTTCCATAGTATGGTCCTGTGATTTTCTAGATGCTACAGCATTGTGACAGTTGTTACACAAACTTTGCTCATCCTCATCTCCTAGTCTGATCGAAGTTTCTTGACAATGTTCTTGACTAATGTGGCCAGGAAGTTTGTCTGAATCCCCATCATCAATTCCACCAACTGCCCCAAACTCAACCTCATTTTCAGAGGTACTATCCTTCATTTCAATGTCTGCACACTCAACAGTGTCTGGCTGATCGATTGAACTATTGGTCTTGCTGAATATACAGCTTGGCTCAGAGCCTTTGACAGCATCTCCAAGCGCACCAAGAGCAGAGGCCAAGTTTCTCCCCAATTCCATCAAGGTTTGGTGTCGTTGAGGCTGCAACTCCTCGTTTAAACCACTAACCCCACTGGCTATTTTATCACAGTTGGACCCGGTGTCTTCTTGCATAAGTAACACTTCATGTAACTCTCCATTTAATTCTGGTTGCACTGCTGAAACACTCGTAGTTTGACACTGCGTGTCCGAGGCATTGAGGTGTATCAGAACATTCAGAGCAGCAGACAGGCTTTTGGTTGTCTCTACTGTGGTTTGGTAAAGCTCTCCATAATGCTCCTCGTTCAATCCGTTAATCCCATTGCTGATTATGTCTTTTGAGCAACACAACACTGATGCCCCATCCATGTCTTTCTCAAGTGTCATGGTGGGAACCATAACATCTGCAATTACGCTAGGCTTTTCACGCGTCTCTGCAAGCTGTGGTTTTCTGTCAGGGCAATTTGTGGGTGCGAGAGATACAAGTTTGAGTGAGGCCAGCATGGTGCGCTGGTCCTGCAAGGCCAGAGCCATGTCTAGCTGTTCTTCCTCATCTGCTTCCCGACTCAACCTCTCGTAGGAGCGGTAGTCCTCGTCATTCACCGGCCACCGGTTCCACTCCATGGTGCAACATACCACTCCAGCCGGACACACCTCGAGATGCTCCGCCATCTTGCCTCGGGCCAGCATAAAAGGGCAGCCGATGCTGTGGTTGAGGCATGGTACCCTCTCAAGTGGGCACAGCAAACGATGTTCGTCTACCTTACAGCTGTGAAAAACAGCGCCACAAACCAGCGGGCAGGCAAGAAGGTCACAGGAAGTGCCAGGCTCAGGCTTTACCATGCACCGCCTGCTCACACATGAAACACAGTGAGTGTGGAGCTCTTCCATTTTCAATATGGCCAAGGCAGGGATGATGACTGAAGCCCAAGCCTCAGGTTTAAAATGTCTGCAAGACAAAAAAAGAGCAAAAACTGTGAAAGCTTTGACCTACTTTCATATCTAGCTTGTATGTATAGCTGTGAGGTATTTTAGTTTGGGGGCAAATGTATTCTGTTCAAATAATATCCATATTGGAATTACCAATCACACTGGAATTACGAGACAATGGCGCAGAGGTTCTAATTACACCTGTTTACCTCCTTGTACTCGATAGTGGGTTGTTTCTATGGCAACTGTTAGCTAAACCATATTTTAGCCCCTACTTTCACTGAGCTTAATGCTACAATATAAACAGCTACTCTACGCTGCTTATTATTGTAATACGAGGTCATTATGTATATTTATTTATATATATATATATATATATATAAAAAAAGAAAAGAAAAAAAAAGGGAATGCGTGAAACATTTTTTTTTTTTTTTTTAACTATGGAGGTTTTGTGTTGTGTTTGTAATGTAACATAAAATGCATCAAACCGTTTTAACACGGTTTTTGTTTTGGGCATGATGATTTTCAGTAGCTTACTGAAATAACAAACACACTATTAGTAACCGAGCCGAATCCACGCAAACGTCTTTTGCTAAGTTATGCAAAACTTCATTTTAACATCGGACTATGCTAGTAAGAGTTATCACTCAAAAATATGCCAAAAGATTTGTCTTTTTTCCACCAATAAAATGACAAATGAGCCAATCAGCATATGAAACTGGAATGACTGACAGTTGCGTAGGTGTTTTGAACTCTCTGATATTACCTTAGTAATGCTCCGTTCGCCTTGAGGTCACAACTTGTAATTCCCAACCTCCAACCAGCAAAAGCCAAAAAAAAAATTGCCCCTAAAAAAATTCCTACTCATCAGCTTGGGTGGTCTTCTCAACTCCGAGTTCCTTCCCCGTTTACGGAGTGACATCAAATCAGCGCTTCCTACCTATGAATGAGTTATACTGTATATACAAGTATTTGCTTTAGATCACTCAACATACAGACATATTTGCTTGTTAAATCTAAAACAGTGACTATACAGATCGCTGTCTGAGGAGGAAAATATACATCAGTTAGCTGGCTAGCTTGTAGCTAACTAAAGAAGAACATGGAGGCATCCACGTTTTTTCACCACTTGACCGACCGGCTCGGTATGATGTCACACATGAGCAATATGCATTTGAAATACGGGCGCAAAGTGATTTTTTTTTCATCTTTAACACTAAGTCTGAGTTCTTTCATACTCAGACATACACCTAGGTGCTACGAGAGAAATACAACATGAGTAATAGATATGAAAATCTAAAAGATCTAATGTGCTTTAGTGTGAAGATATAGAGAGCCAAAGCATGTTTTCTGTTTTGTTTTTTTAATAACAATATTCAGCAGGCTATAAATTGGCATAAATGCAACTGTGAACCTTCTCTTTTAGAAACTGAGGACATCTTATACTAGATAACAATCTTGTACTACAACAGTCCCTGACAATTTCATGCATCTAGCATGAATAGTTTAAAAGTAATGACTTATGGAACACTGTAACTTTTATTTATTTTTATGTTTATTTTTTTTTTACAGGGCCACGCCCCCTTTTTAAAGTCTCTATATCAGAGAAAATAATGCTGATACAAGCCTGAAATTTTGCACACTATTTATTGGGAATAGTGACATTATTATATTATATAATAATTATATTATTGTATTATACTGGGAAGTATGAAGCAACTCTAAGTTTATCCATCCGTTAACTATATTTATTGGGATGCACTTCTGAAAATGGTCCAAAAAAAAAAAAAAAAAAAAAAAAAAAGTACTTCTGGTTTTCAGCCAGAAAAAAAGCAGGCAAAAAAATGAACAGACGTACAGAAAAGTGTAAAAAAAAAAAAAAATTAATGGTAGTGAAAAAGAAAGTGAATAAGAAGAATTGTGTGTTTTCTTTGCTCATCACTTACACACAGTTTGATCAACAGCGAAAACGTCGTCTGTGTGGAAACATTTCACGGTTTCTCTGAGGAACATTAGGCAAGTGATTTGCAAAAGGACTATTTCAAAAATGTATAGTGTCATGTGTTGTTTTTTTTTTTTTTTTTAACTGTTTACTGCATTTTTTGCTCTCACCGTTTCTGCAGAGCTTTGCGTTATGTCTTTATTGGGGTTGGCAGGTCTGAAATTCATGCCCTTTGTTCACGCTCAGGATGGATCAGTCAATACACCACATGTTCACGGAATAAGACGTCAGGATATCGGAAAACGTGTTAAATCCAAACACGTTCCTGAGCCATGATATATAACAGCCTTAACATCCTATTTCAGCTGATTCTGTCAGGCTCGTGACATTTCTACAAATATATGACAATATTTCATTGGTCATTAACAGCAGTTTAAAATGACTGACACTTAACAGCAAAGCCCAAAGAATTATATGTCATTTATATGACTTTTGCTCATTTTTGGACCAAAAAAATCCTTTAGCCTTAAGATTTTTATCAATGTGCTATGATGTTTTATAGGATGTATTTTATTTTTGTCCCTTTTGTGACCCACACCTTTGATATGGCAACTCAACAAAGTCATTTACACAAGTAGGAACTTTGCATATTTCTTGCTGATAGTAATAGATTCATTCAAATGTGTTCAAAAGCCTCAACCACCTGCTTAACATAAACACCCGGATAAAGGAGCTTCTTAATCTGCTGCTTTTATCAAGAAGTTTTAAAGTGCATCCACTAGTGAAGTGAAACATAAATAAATGCCAACTAGTTATGCTAATGTTATGATTAGCAGTAACTCTTGTTTGTTTTGACTACAGCCTTTGCTAGCGAGTTGATATCTTCATTCAAAAACGTCACTTCTCTTTCAGGATAAATAAGTCTTACGGGGAAAAAAATTGCAATCTGCACTCTAAATCAACAGGACAAATCAAATGTCTCGCATTTTCAACGATAACGAAAATAAAAATGATATTTTGTAAACCAGCGAACTTTTTTAAACCCACCCTATTCCGATAAATCCCGCCTCCTGCTCTACGATTGGCTAGTACGTTCCGAACTCGATAAACGGACACGGAATGAAGCGTGTATTGTCCAATCAGCGCGCAGACTGTCAGTTCGAACTCACACCCAATCCTTCACCAGGAGGCGGGGTTTGTCGGAATACGGGTGGTCACACAAATAACGCAGTCAGTTTGTTAGTTAGCTAAACTTTCTGGCTACAGTCCTGAAAGAAAAGTGTCTTTTCTCCAGTGCTCACTTACTCACCCAGAAGTGTCAGCTAGCCCCGGTTGTTCCGCGCTGTTACTCGAAATATGTTCACTACAAATCAGACACTGTAAAACGATAAACTTTGTTTTTTAACCAAAACCATCATCATCATCACTCGTCCTGTGCCCTATCCTTCAATCTTCTCCAAAAAAAAAAAATAGTTCAGTCGCTGTGGGCTGTGTCTGCCCCCTCCCCCCGGCTGAGACGCGCGTCGATGTCGTCATCACGTAAGCCTACGTCTGTCTGTACGTCACCACGCAGATGCAAGTCCTGTAGCCAGGATTGTGTGGACATGGAAGGCCATTGGGGTCAAAATACAAACGCCTAACAAGGGTGTTCAAAAGCATTTCCAGTGACGCCATTTTGAAATGTAAAGATCTCAAAACTAAATGACAAGTTTGTAATTACTGAGTCTCCTGAAAAAGCATACAAACAAGATATATACAGAAATTAACAACAAACGATCGATTGTTATTACGTGGTCATTTGAACAAGAATGTGAGAAAGTATGGAAAAGGTCAGGAAACTGTTGATTAAAATCTCACTAGCCAGTGAGAGTAAGTCGCTGTTAAGCTCCGCTCACACGAAAGGTTTGTGCCAGAATGGCGAACACAAACTTGCGGAGCGTAAACGAAAACTCAGGCAGCGCATTCATAAACCATGATTAGCAAAAAGGAAGCTTAGAAAACTGTTAACAAAGAATGCTGTTTATTTGAAGACCCAGTTAAATTTTTGCCACTGAGTTCATTGTTTTCAGTGTGATTCTTCTTTATCATTGTATATTTTTGTTCGTTTCTTGAAAAGTTACATTCAATACTTTTGGCACAAATTTAATTCCATAAGGAAATAGTTTTTGTTTTCTGCTGACTTAAAACTTTTACCTGATGTGACTTGTATCATTACCTTGTTGATAAGGAGTGTTTACACCAGAGAGTCAGTGAAAGTTTACCATAGCTTGGATGCTTATAATTACATTTTTAGCAGAAAAGTGGGAAATATTTAATCTTATAGCAGAGATGGCGAAGTTGGAGAAAGTCAAGCACTGTCTAAAACCTTCTTAGCATGTTTCATTGCTAAGAAGGCTCATCTGAATTGGACATATTGGAAAATGTTCCAGTATAATAGACACTTAGATGTATTTCTAGACCTTTAATATTATTATTATTATTATTTTAATACAGGGTGTCCAAAAAAAAAAGCAGTATAAGTGAATGTCTCCCTGTGGAATTCAGTTATATATGAAGAAACTTAGTACATACAACACAAACTGGCTCATTATAGAGTAAGGACTATTATATGGGACAGTAAATATTAACATTCCTTTATTCAATGAAGTCTGACTTAATTAAAATGACTAATGAAAAGTCACAAAACTGTATAGTGCATCTACAAGGCAATACAATATGTAGTTTAAAAATATTGCTTGATAAACAGTATTTTATTTGCTCTCTATATATGTAGTGTACATGCATTATTAATTGAAATGTTCTTATTACAGAAAGTGACTATGCTTACATTTATAATAGTTTATTGTAAATTGAGTAAAACAGCTGAAAATTTCATCTGGACATGGCTCAAATAAAATCTGTTTTAACAAAGACTCAAGCTTATATTTTCTCTTGAGGACTTAAAGAATTCAAATCAAAATCAGCCCTCTTCATTAGAAATGTGTGAATAGGTATATTTTGGTGTTTAATTCTTGGTTCTATAATGACAATCACAGTATTTGAGTGTGAAATACAGTATTGGATCTCGACAAACTGTGGTAGTGCTATAAAAATAATCTTGTAATAATTTCATAGTCAGTCTTGGGTGTAATTATATTACTCATAAGTAGCTCACTACAGCAGATGTTCTAATAGCAGGGATGATCTGGTGGCCATATTGGTTTTCCCACTCAGACATGAAGGTTCTTGTGATTCAGATAGGAACCTCACTGCTGATGCACACCGGGGTGGAGTAGGCGCTCTGGGTAATGGAGTTCTTGGCAGACAGGGTGACGCAGTAGCGTGTGGCAGGTTTAAGGTCGGGGATATCCGAGACCACGCCTTGAACAGTCAGTACGACCTCGTAGGGATGAGATTCAGTGTCTTCCCTCACAATCAGGGTGTAATAACTTGCACCAGTGACTGGAGCCCACTCCACGTGCAGGGTCATACCCGCCACATGCACGACCGTGACTTCAGGCACCAGCAGCACATCTGGAACAGCAATTATATTGCAATTGTTATGATAGAAATTTGCTCTCTGAGACACTTTTTTTGCTGCAGACATTAACTAAAGATAGGGCTGCAGTAATTTTTAGAATTGTTGGTTGCAGCCCTAATCTAATGTAATGATCATTCCCTGTAGATATCTAAATGGATATCTAATGTTGAATTGATTATTTAAAAAAAAACATTGCTTCTATGTTAAGCCAATCAGCTTTCAGAAGGCATTTGGTTTCGTTAGAATTGAGTTATTGTAACAAAACTTGAACTGTACGATCATCCATGGTCTCTTTGATGTTCTATTTGGTCCTTGGACCCTGCAGATCACAACTTGCAGCAATATCACATATGATTTTATCATTTTAATTTCACTTGTGATATTTTCAAACATTGTAAACTCCTCATAATGACAAATAATCTAATAACTAAACTAATGTTTATTCCCTGTTTCAATAACAATAGCCAATTTAATTCACAAATTGTTAAATAAACACCTAGAAAGTCTTTGTTAAACAATACAAGTCCTTGTGTAATTTGTTACTAAAGAACCAGTAACATAGTAGAATGGACACATTAATATAAACTTGCATTTGGCACTATTGTCAATGCTGCTGTTAGAAAATTAATAAACACCTTCAGAATCAAGTATTCAACAGCACTGTGGTATAATGTCATAGATATATAGATTTATGAAATATGTTCTCACCTTCGTTCTCTTGTCCAGCAAGAATCTCTGCCTCTCGCAAGTCTCTCCTACGGCGACCTGAGGCTGAGCCTGCAAAACACCAGGCAAGTACACAAGAAAGACACAAAATCACAGTAAAGACGCAATATTTCATGTATTAAATAAAACAATCATAGACCTTGTAAGTGTGTGTGTGTGTGTGTGAATGAAGGACCTGTGGTGTTAGTATTGTACACTGGGCAGAAACCTGAGGAACACAGAGTGAGAAGAAGAGTAGATTCAGGGAAATGTTATTCTTTCTCATATTAAATATGAAACTGAAAATATGAAAATCTAACTTAGAAGCCAATTAATTCTCCACCTGTCAATAACAATTAAGAAGGGCAGCTTCAATTCATCACATGATAAACATGCATAACATTTTCAGTGCATTATGTTACAACTTCAAGTAATGAGTAGAAAGTTTTTTTTTTCTTGAAATGTAGGAAGTTAAATGTATTATGTGAAATCTGGCTATCTGTCAGTCATGAAAGATGTTGGTTCAGAAAATCTAAACACTGCTATAACTAACTTTTGCCATATATTTGCTTACATTTGCATAAAGATACAGCTTCCAAAAAGCTTTGGACGGTGAGCAGTCCTATTTTAAAAATCATATTCTTTCAGGAAAAAAGGTACTAATCTGTACCTATGCTTGATATAGATACATTTGTGTTTTTAATGTATACTTCTTTCCTGAAAAAAATGAATGTAGTATATGGTTAAAACTCATCTTAAGGTATATTTTGTATATGTATAGGCGTTAAGGTCTAAGTACGTACCTTATATAATGTGTAATTGTACGCGACATTCACGTTTTTAAATTAATTAATTAATTAATTAATTTTTTTGCTCATTTGCTCAGATGTGGTGTTAAAATGGTACCTGTAGATCCATTGACAGCAAAGGACGGCGCTCCATTCCCTGCTCCACTTCCGGCGATGACCACCACTGAGTAGAGGATGTCGCAGGGCACCAGGAACTCGAAATATGTCTGCTCTGTCCAGTAGGATGCCAACTGCACAAGAGCAGGGGGGTCGTAGAGGAACTTGCCATTGAGCTCTACCAGGTACTGGATGGCCAAGCAGGTCACGGCGCTCCAGCGCACTCTTACCAGAGAGGAATTTTCCATATTACGAGTGACTATGGTTACTGAGGTCGGGGGACATGGCACTGTGTGGGGCAGGAGAGAGGGAATGTTAGAGAGGGTTAGAGACTAGACATTCTTTGATTAAAATATCCTGGACAAAATGGAATTTGTATATAAAATTTTGTGAATATACTGTATCTCTGGGAATAATAAGTGATCTATCTATCTGAAACTCGGTAATTTAAGTCTGTAATATTAAGGCTCCTTTAACTAACGTTAATAAATTGTGCATTTGTTAGCATTAGTTAACAGTTATGCCACAGCACTTTTGACAGTAGTGCAGCTGCAAATCACAGGTTTATATTAATGCGCTCATTCTAAAATGTTATTGATTTTATAACAACCTACACAAAATACTTAAAAATTATTCTATGGTAAAGCTTTCTGTAAGGAGGCATTTATTTAACATTTATGGAAGGAGTCTCCAGTGTCAGCGCATTGTAACAGCTAGTTTTCTGATACGGGAAGGTCTTTCTACTCTCCAGTTTCTCAGTAACATAAGAAGTTATGTTTTCTTTCTCTTAATAACTTCAGCAGAAAGTAAAAAACAGAAGCTGGTGAGGGAACTGTTTATAGCTGCTACAATCTAAGTGATAGCAGGAACTGGTTTTGTGAACATTCGTATTGTGAAATTGATACATTTGATTCGTATTCCTATTCAATTTGATTCAAATGTTTTAATTAAAAACAAACAAATAAAAAATAATCTGCTGAGGGGTATGCAGGAAGGGAGAGGGTCTGAAAGCATGCTCATAACACGTTTCATTCATTGGTCAGAAATACACAAATGTAATAAATAAATAAAATCATGTAGAGATCATGAAAATGAACGAAGTATGGAGAACACACAGTCAGTGCTAAATAAATGATTCAATAATTATAGAAATATCTAGTTTAACATATCAGTAATTTTATGTGCTTTCATTATTTTCTTTAGTGTTCTTCTGGAATGTTACAGCTCTGTCCTTCAGCTCAGGGTTTGGCTGTAACAGGCTAAATGCTGCGTATGTGAAAGTGTTCCTATTCTGCATTCCTGTGGAGGTTATTTACCTGCTCCTTTCTGCACTATTGGACTGCGGGAGCTGTTGCATACTGCGTCAGAGGCCTGCACGCTGAAGTTATACAACGTCCCGCACTGAAGCGCTGCTATGGTACAGGAAGTGCCTGGGGTGTTGCATTGACGTCTGTCCCCTTGTGCATTGACGGCCGAGACGTAATACCACACCGAGCCCTTGCTGGAGGACCAGGAGAGTGTGGCTGAGTTGTTTCCACATGACACATTCAGGCTCAGAGGTGCACATGGAGCTGAGGACAGAGCAGCACACAAGCTGGGGTTAGAGAAAAATGAGGCAGGTAATAGATTACAGGAGTGACAGATGGTCATGGTATTAGACAAGAGGGTAAAATGTAAAAATCTCTAAGTTCATGCCTTGTTTCCTCCGAATACAGTATCAAATACGGTACATAGAAAGTTGTAGCCCTTTCGGCTGTGTCATCTGTCTTTTTGTGTAATCTGTACTTTGAGAGGACATTGTGTATTGAAATTTATGTTGAGTATATGACTGCATGTGTCTCACTTGTGTTGAAGGTCTGGGCCTGGCTGGCAGGGCTGGTGCAGTTCCCGTCTGAAGCGATCACGCTGAGTGTGTATGGCTGGCCGCAGCGCAGGCGGCTCAGGGTGCAGTTCTCTGTGGTGCTGCTGCAGTTTTGGATGTCGCCGTCCGAACCAGTGGCTGTTAGATAGTAGGACTGAGCGAGGTTAGAGCGTGCCCAGGACACCAACATGCTCTCTGTATCACACTGTGGCTTCACGCTCACTGCCTGAGGAGCACACGGGGCTGTGGAGGAAAAGAACACCAAGATACGGTGTGTAAACTGTTGATAGAGTAAAATTTCTGTAAGGAGACATTTATTTAACATTTATGGAAGGAATCTCCAGTGTCAGCTCATTGTAACAGCTAGTTTTCTGACACGGGAAGGTCTTTCTACTTTCCAGTTTCTCAGTAACATAAGAAGTTATGTTTTCTTTCTCTTAATAACTTCAACAGTCAGAAAAAAACAGAAGCTGGTGAGGGAACTGTTTATAGCTGCTACAATCTAAGTGATAGCAGGAACTTGTTTTGTGAACATTCGTATTGTGAAATTGATACATTTGATTCGTATTCCTATTCAATTTGATTCAAATGTTTTAATTAAAAACAAACAAATAAAAAATAATCTGCTGAGGGGTATGCAGGAAGGGAGAGGGTCTGAAAGCATGCTCATAACACGTTTCATTCATTGGTCAGAAATACACAAATGTAATAAATAAATAAAATCATGTAGAGATCATGAAAATGAACGAAGTATGGAGAACACACAGTCAGTGCTAAATAAATGATTCAATAATTATAGAAATATCTAGTTTAACATATCAGTAATTTTATGTGCTTTCATTATTTTCTTTAGTGTTCTTCTGGAATGTTACAGCTCTGTCCTTCAGCTCAGGGTTTGGCTGTAACAGGCTAAATGCTGCGTATGTGAAAGTGTTCCTATTCTGCATTCCTGTGGAGGTTATTTACCTGCTCCTTTCTGCACTATTGGACTGCGGGAGCTGTTGCATACTGCGTCAGAGGCCTGCACGCTGAAGTTATACAACGTCCCGCACTGAAGCGCTGCTATGGTACAGGAAGTGCCTGGGGTGTTGCATTGACGTCTGTCCCCTTGTGCATTGACGGCCGAGACGTAATACCACACCGAGCCCTTGCTGGAGGACCAGGAGAGTGTGGCTGAGTTGTTTCCACATGACACATTCAGGCTCAGAGGTGCACATGGAGCTGAGGACAGAGCAGCACACAAGCTGGGGTTAGAGAAAAATGAGGCAGGTAATAGATTACAGGAGTGACAGATGGTCATGGTATTAGACAAGAGGGTAAAATGTAAAAATCTCTAAGTTCATGCCTTGTTTCCTCCGAATACAGTATCAAATACGGTACATAGAAAGTTGTAGCCCTTTCGGCTGTGTCATCTGTCTTTTTGTGTAATCTGTACTTTGAGAGGACATTGTGTATTGAAATTTATGTTGAGTATATGACTGCATGTGTCTCACTTGTGTTGAAGGTCTGGGCCTGGCTGGCAGGGCTGGTGCAGTTCCCGTCTGAAGCGATCACGCTGAGTGTGTATGGCTGGCCGCAGCGCAGGCGGCTCAGGGTGCAGTTCTCTGTGGTGCTGCTGCAGTTTTGGATGTCGCCGTCCGAACCAGTGGCTGTTAGATAGTAGGACTGAGCGAGGTTAGAGCGTGCCCAGGACACCAACATGCTCTCTGTATCACACTGTGGCTTCACGCTCACTGCCTGAGGAGCACACGGGGCTGTGGAGGAAAAGAACACCAAGACACAGTGTGTAAATTATATGAAATTAATTTTCTGAGTGAATTAATTATGTAGTGTCTGTGTACCTGTGTTTATCTGCAATATTCACACACTATTTCCTTTAGTTTGCCAACTTTCTTTGACATGTTTCATTTGCCAACGATTCACTCTTTTTTCTTTAAGAAGAACGAATCGTTCAACACTGACTCATTCAATTCAATTCAACTCAGTTTTATTTGTATAGCGCTTTTAACAATGGACATTGTCACAAAGCAGCTTTACAGAAATAAATGGATTAACAAA
>CM075018.1:21925292-21981765 GCA_037576675.1 Pangasius sanitwongsei
AGATAGTGCGATTATAAATAAATCCCTTCTATTATTGTGCGCTATAAGGACAAGTAGTGCAATTGTGCAACCAATAACCATTCCCTTTGTTCACTACAGCCTTCACAATTGCACACAACAAAATAAAAAAAAGATTGTGTAAGCTGTATTTACAACTGCATGTGTGCCAAACCTGATCCGTGCTACTTGAGTCAGTGAATCATTTCAGCCATGACAAAGATTCGCACCTTTCTCGTTCAATGTGTCAGTGTTTGACTCAGGGAATCTTTTGTTCATGATCGAGATTCACATCTTTCTCATTCATTGAACTGTTTATTTATCATTCTGTTTCTTTGTGTATGTGTATGTGTCTGTGTGTGTGTGTACAGTACCCGTGCTGATGTAGTACGGAGGACTTCGGAGACTGCTGCACTTATCCGAGCTGGTGGAGATGATGATGGCGTACTGCATGCCACAGCGAGCGCCGTTAAGCACACAGGAAGTACTGGTGCTGTTACACCCCAGGAAGCTGAGGTCCTGCCCCTCTGCTGTGACAAGGATGAGGAAGGATGAGCTTGACTGGGTGAGCCAGCTGACTCTTATGGAGCTGCTGCGGCACTCCGTCACTGCACTGATGCCCGTCAAAGAGCAGGGCCCTGACGGAAGATGGCAGAGGGATAACAGATGGGATAACTCAACTGTAACCTGGACATATCATGGATACCTGTGCAATGAAATGCTCTAGAAAAGTCTAGAACTTATTAAGACCTTAGTTAGTCTACCAAAACAATGTATAAAAATCAGATTTTTGCCTTGTGTGTGTGTGTGTGTGTGTGATTACCTGTCACAATATAGAAGGAGTTGTTGTATTGTTTGCTGGCACACCAGGAGTTCGTGGCGGTAACTTGGAAGGTGTACTGCGTGCCACACAGCAGGTTGGGAACGTTACAGAAAAGATCCGAAGTGCTGCAGGTGGAGTTAGCCCTGCCCCCTGACACTGCTAACACCTGGTAAGATTCTGCACCGGCTGCTTGTTGCCATGACACCCAGACCGAGTTGGTCACACAGTCGAGGTTGCCACTCTGACCCTGAGGTATGCATGGAGCTACACACACACACACACGAAAAGAGTTACAAAAAAAAAAACCTGCACCAACAAATTATGCTGTTTTGCTCAAAAAATGACTTGGATTTTTGTGAAAATTGTTCCTGGCTATAAGCAGGTTTGAACATTTGATTACTAGATAAACCAAGAATGTTGTAGATTGTGTGTAATTTTCATTTTTTGGCTGAATTCATTTTAAAGCCAAAAATGAGAATTATACACAGCCACCTCAAGCATGGGGCACAGTTCTAAATGCTGCTTTCATGTGATTTTGCTTTGGATTCACATCATTTTCAGTGCTTTTGTTTACATTGCCATATACATAGCCGTATACATAGCTCTGTCCTACTCTGTGTTATTCAACTGTATTAACCTGTTCTATGTCTTGCCCTTGATTAGTTTAGTCTGGTTGTTTAACTAGCTTTAATTAGTTGTCTCTTTATAACCCGTCATGTCATATAGTACCTTTTCTAAAGATATTAAAAGATACATGAAGACTGCACTATGCTAAACTGGTAGCTATAAACCTCCGTATCTTATCTACTGGATGCTATTGTGGATTTTGGTGTGGTGTAGCTGTTTTAGCACAGTTACCCGATAAAGCTTGTACAGCTGCACTGGGTATACTCTGACAGCCACCCCGAACTGCCCTCACTGTTACGGACAAGGACAAACCACAGGCCAGGCCTCTGATTGAGCAGATTGTGCTTGTTGTGTTACAAGACAGGCTGATATTGCTGCTCACTGCATCCACAAGGAAGAATTCTGCATCCGGATTGGCTGCCCAGGTTACGGTCATGGCACTGGCTGTACAGTTCATCTGGACTTGCACGTTCTGGGGAGCACAGGGAGCTGGAGACAGGGGGAAATCAGGCATGTCAAATTAGGCTGGTGGCAGCAAGTCGTCAGCAAATTGGCATAAAAGTGTAACTAATGCATCATCATATCAGTCTCACTCTCTCTACTTTATAATCCTAAAGCCATTCTGTATTTTCCCACTGTATATGTGTGATGGTCAAATTTTTAAAAGTTTTCTGCTCACATATCACAGTTACTAGATCAGATCAGATCCCTCACCCGAGCGCACTTGCGTGGCGACACTCCTGCCACTACTGCATGCATCATCCAGAGCAACCACGGTGACGTTGTAGGATGTTCCACAGAGCAGCTGTCCAGCAGTGCAGGAAGGCAGGCTGGAGTTACAGGAGACAGTGTGAGAGCCGTTGATGTTCACAGCAATAGCCCGATATCTCAGTGCTCCACTGGATGACAGCCAGGTCACAGCTGCTGAGTTAGAGCTGCAGAGCAGGGAGGCCTGGACACCGGTGGGTGCACAGGGGACTGAGGAAGAGGATGGTGAGGAATAGTAAAATAGGAAGCATATTAGTGAGTTCATTTTTGGAGTCATGTTACCATTTGATTAAGTTCTTCCATTGAGCAGATATACTGACATTTGCTGACATTGAGCAAAATCTTTATAAAATTAATTCATTAATTGTGAAATGAACTGATTCCGACCCTGACCGGGGAGATTATTTATATGAATTGTTTCAAGTTTTGCATTCCTTACCAAATGGCTGCAATTTAAATAATGCATCATTACCAATCTAAAGGTAAATCTAAATGTATGGATCAAAGCATGTGCACATAAATGAATGCTTTTTAGACAATGCTCACATCATTACAATATCCATGTTGCTAATACAATTCACAATTCATTCTATTACAACTTGCAACTTTCAAGCTATAAAAAATAAAGGCACAAGATGATAACTGAAACATGCTGCATTTTGAGAGGCAGGTCTAAGATAGCAGGGGTGCAGCCAAGTGGACGGATTAAACAAAATGTTACAGCATGGATAACTGTAAATTGTACCTATTAAAGGAGACATAAAGTACAGACTGAGTATTTGAATAACGATTCACTATTTAGAATTTACACTAAATACTGTTTACACTAAATACAAAGCGCTGCTGTTAGAACAGCCGTCCTGGCCGACAGAAGTGAGGTTATAGAGTTGGCCACAGCGCAAGCTGGGTAACGAACAGCTCGTGTGGGTTCTGCTACACTGCGTTTGGTATCCGTCAGCTCCCACTGCTTGGACCAGGTAGGACAAAACACCCTGTCCCGCTTCTCATGACATACTGGTCCAGCAGTCCATGTGAGCTCTGAGTCTCTGCGGCTTACATGGAACTGACCAATCACAAGTGAGATTCAGTTTTGAACTGCTACTTGTAATAAATGACATGATAGAAAGAAAATTTAGTGCTATTTGGTGAGGGCAGTATAACAAAAATATCATATGATATGTAAAGATTTTTTTCATGATACATATCACAATATTTACGCATAAGTTATAGCTGGAATTTGAAACCCTTGAAACAACTGTACACTAATGGCTATAGTCCTCTCGGTCTCATAATGCTTCCTTAGAATGACTGCAGACCACCTTAAAATAAATGTGGCCTTATTTATCTCACAATACCACCTTAAAATGGCTGTAGTCTTACTTATCTCACAATACCACTTTAAAATGACTGTAGTTTTATCTCACAATACCACCATAGAATCACAGTGTCTTATTCATCTTACAATACTACATTAAAAATATATCTCACAATACCACCTAAAATGGTTGTAGTCCTCTCTATTTCACAATATCACCTTAAGATGGTTGTCAATTCACCATGCTAGAAAAACAGCAATGCTTGGCACCCAATCAGCTATTTGATACTTTGAATAATAATGCAATTACTCAATGTTTTAGAAGTACTGACTATTTAGAACCACATGATACTCTAAAAAAGGGTATGTCGTAAATGTTTTCATAATTATATTACTAGCACTAGTATGATCCATCTAGTAGATGATCAAAACCAGAAAGGAAGCATTCATTTAGACAATAGACAACAATTCTGATAATTTATTACAGGCATGTGTGTTGTACCTGTTTTCAGCTGAACACTGCTGCTGTATGCGCTGGTGCACGTGCCGTCAGAAGCCGAGACATTGAAACTGTAGGTCAGTCCACACAGCAGCCCGGTGAACACACACGTGGTGCTGTTGCTGTTGCACGATAATGGAAAACCTCCACTTCCCTGAGCAAGTGCTCTGTAGGATGTGGCTCCACTGCTGGGCTGCCAGGTCATGGTGACAGCCCCAGACACACAGTCCAAAGTGGGGTTCAGGGGGACAGGGACACATGGCACTGTGGGAAAAACAGAAGGACTGCATTAAAGACTGTGTTTGAATTACTTGGTATTTGATATTCGAATGCATTCATGCACTCCACGTAATCTCAAACTAATCATAAAGAGATTTAAAATTGTCCTGTTATTTAACAAAGAAAAAATTTATAATCATTGATGTGGTGACAATTTCTGTGAAGAGATGTTTATTTAACATTTGTGGAAGGAATCTCCAGTGTCAGCATGTGTTTGCATCTGGATTCGTGTGTGTGAGCTATCTTACCTGAATTCAGCTGTGTGACTGGGTTTCCTCTCACACGGCAGTTGTTGCTAATAGCAACCACGCTAATGTTGTACACATTGCTACACAGCAGGTTGGACAAATTACAGAAAGTTCCAGTGGTGTTGCATCCTGTCACAGACCCTTTGGTACCAAGAGCACTGACTTCATAAGACTCCGCTCCACCGTTAGGATCCCACTGTACCTGTGCAGAGTTGGCTTGGCAGTTCATGCTGGAGTTAGCACGTACGGGAGGACAGGGCCCTGATGGACAGTGAAAGAGAGAGATATATTAAACATTTCTCCTGCACATTTAGTACACACATGCTTGATTTGTAAACTGTGATCTCTGCACTACCTGATGTGACCTGCAGGGCGGTGCTCTGATTGCTGCTGCATTGACCATTTGATGCTGTCATAGTTATGTTGTATATCTGGCCACATGCCAGTTGCCTCAGATAACAGCTGGTGGAGTTCGTGCTGCAGGATGAGTTTTGACCACCTAGAGCTCTGGCAACAGCAGTGTAAGAGACGGCACCCGTGACAGAAGTCCAGTCCAGTGAGAACGAGCTGGAGTTACAGTTCAGGTACGCGAAGACAATATCAGGTGTGCATGGAACTGAATATGGAAGGAGTCAGGACATAAATTCTTCGAACATTAGTCTTGCAGACTATCTGAAGACATTCAGATAATGTGTACACCACTAGGAAAATAAAATATAAACATTTTCTTAAAATATCGTGCTATGACATCCTTCAAAATGTTATACTTATAAACCCTTTCTCTTTTGAGCTATGCTCATCATGTCATGAAGCATTAACAACCCAGTCAAAACACCCTGTTTGTGTACATAATGTATTGATTATTGACTGCAAGTCATATAGTAGGAGTGCAGGGGTGTCCAGTCTTATCCACAAAGAGCCAGTGTGGGTGCAGGTTTTCATTCCAATCAAGCAGGAGCCAAACATGATTCCACCTGTTTAATCAGTTGATCTTGGCTTTCAACAGACTCAGATGTGGCTTCTATTTGGTGGAAATAGAATCTATCTCACAATACCACCTTAAAATGGCTGTTGAATTCTTTATCTCACAATACCACCTTAGGATTGTTGAAGTCTCTTTCTCACAATACTGCCTTAAATGCCTATAGTCACAATCTCACAGTACCACCTTAGGATGTCTTTGGTCTTAACCTTTCTCATACCTGAACGGAAGTCGACCGCCAGACTTGGTAAACTCGAGCACTCGCTCCCAATGGCCACCACCTGAACCCCATACACCGCCCCGCAGGTGAGGGCCCTCAGAATGCAGAACATGTTGACACCAGAGCTATTACAGGAAGCATAGTCGTTGTCTCTGCTTATAGCAATGGCACGGTAGTACATTGCCCCTTGGCTGACATTCCATGACACACGTGCTTCGTTTTTGGTGCAGTCCATCACAACGGAGACACCCGTTGGGACACAGGGAACTGGATGCAGAAAATGAACATGTGAGGTGGGGTCAAAAATCTTGAGCCTTGAAGGAAATTAATAAATATCTGCATCCTTGTAGCTTAATATGGTATTAAATATGGTGTGTACTTGAAAAATGTTAAAAAGCTCAGCCCTTGAACAGTATTTACAATGGTTTACAGTAATCGACATGTGTCTGACCTGTGTTGAGGTACGTCTGCCTGCTGGGTTTTGAATTGCACAGGAGATGGGACACAGTTACACTGATGTTGTATCTCTGTCCACACTGCAGCGTTGCAATGCCACAGCTCGTAGTTGAGGACGTGCATGTTGTGACTGTGCCATCCGGGCCCACCGCTTGGGCCGTGTAGTAACCAGCAGTGTTTGATATACCCCAGGTCACTGTAGCGATGTTGGAAAGACAGTCCACAGAAGTGGAGACAACAGGGGGGGGACATGGATCTGCAGGGGGACACAGGAGTGTTATTAACTCCATAGCATGCCTTTCAGGTCCTTGTGTTTGGCTTTCAGTACAAAAAGCTCTACCCTAATAGTTCCTGGGCTGCAAAAAATGACCAAACTTAGAGCAGGAACTAAATGGTTTCCCAGAACTACAGCCTAGAAACTAAAATAAACCCTGGTTCCTCTGAAGGAAACAGGTGTAAGAACACCATTATTAATTATTATCAAGCTTCTTACAACAGAAAAAAAAATATTTTGCACCCCTTTTCTTTTTACATCCAGGTTATAATTGTACCTAATATTGGTCCTTGTCAAATCTATTTGCTAAACTCTGTATGCAAACATGTAGGGATTTGTTTAGTACACATTTTTGCTCTCAGCTCTAAATACACCTAAACCAGGCAATTAAGACCCCTGAATACCTGGCACACCTGAGTTGGGAGCTGGGACAGTGTTGTTGCAAAAATGTGGACCAATCTGAGGTACCCAGTGGCTAGTTTGGCAAATCTTGGTCTATTAGTATGGCCAGATTTATATGGACCTGGAATAAACTGTAATTAAAACTATGCATATCTCTATTTCAGTACGCATGTCTGCATGCTGAATGTTTAATGACGTTGGTGTGTGTATGCACACCTGTCTGCAGGACAGAGGTGTTGCTCGGTCTGCTCCTGCACCCTTGCCCCACGCTTGACACCTTGAAATAGTACTGTTGTCCACACTGGAGCTCTGAGATCTGAGCGCTGGTGCTGTTGGTGGTTAGCCCCACCTGTTGGCTGATGTTGTTTTCGGCAGTCATCAAGTATGACTGAGCAGCCCGGCTGGACTGCCAGGTCAGAGAGGCGACCCTCAGGCCACAGTCCATAGTGGCGCTTATAATCTGGGGTATACATGGAGCTGCACAGGACAACCATACATTTGATTAGAACTGTCCTGATAGTGACACTGCCCACTTTATGAATTAATATTCATAAAGCAGACCTTTTATTGATATTAGTATGCTTCCCTTCATTTTTATTCTCATTAGACTTATAGCTGCAGTGTAAAGGCTTCAGCATAGTTCATGCAGAGAAGACGTTTGGCTGGCTACCAAAAACAATATGACATAATTGTTGAGCAAACGGAAGTCTTGCGGAGGTTGTGACAAACACGGCAGCTGGGCAAACTCCTCAGACAAGCATACTACGCAACCAAGCCTGTGATTGGTTGTTCTACACAAGGCATGCCAAAGTTGATTCAGTCAGGGTGACTCTGGGAAGCAGCAATATATTTCTTATAGTTCTGAATATTGCCATAAAAATTTTAATAGCGCCAGTCTGCAGTACTTGAGGATGCAACAGAGTATGCAACAACCAATACAGAACTGCAGAGAGTATATAAGCTTGTAAGCTTGCAATGGTGGTTTTGTATTCCTGCAACCCACACAGACATCATCCTTATTAAGTATGCTGAAGCCTTAAAGCTCTTATAGATGGTTGGAGGTTGTCTCACCCATGCGGATGGTGGTGTTGTCACTAGGGGTGCTGCTGCATTGCAGGTTGCTGGCGATGACCCGGACCGTATAGGTCTCTCCACACAACAGGTCACTCCAGGTACATGCTGTTGCATTGGTAGTGCACATGTGGGTCCGGCCTAGTGTCTGTCCCTGAGCAACCGCAGTATAATTTACTGCCCCATCACTGCCGGCCCAGCTGACAGAGGCGATGCTGTCCTCACACTGAATGAAGGTCTGCACACCAATTGGCACACACGGGGCTACGGGAAGAGAAAGGGTCAAGTAGTTTTGTTTCTTGGAGTATTAATTTAAAGATTTCCTAAAAACAGTCTCACCATTGCATCAGTGGATAATCTCATTTTGATACTGTAAATTGAATGTACACAAAGGTTTTTGGGTGAAACAGACTTCCATTATTTGTTACATATTTTAGCCTGATCAATTACATTTGGGATAGAAAATTGTACATGGAGAGATATAATTTGCACAAGGCAGTCATAATGTACCAGTAGAAAACTTGGCAGTGGTGCTTGTGATGCTGCGACACTGATCATTCTGCCCCAACACGCTAAAATTGTAACTCTGGCCACACGGAACCTCCACCTGCACATTGGACACAGGGCTCTGGAAGGAGCCAGTGTAGCCCAGGTTTCCTGTGACTGAGATGGTGTAAAGGAAAGCACCAGTTGCATTGGACCATTTCAGCTGGAGTGTATTGGTGGTGCATGAACCGGATACGGTGAGGTTCTGCGCCTGGCAGGGTTCTGAACAAAGGTTAGATGATTAATGCCCCTTGATGGACTTAAGCCATGCTTAAATATAATGAGAAGACAAGAATGAAAACAAGAAGCAAAATATAGGTAGGGTGGCAGCAAAGGAAAAAGAATGTAATCAGGAGAGAGAGAAGGAGGGTGAGAGAGAGAGAAAGACCTGTAGTGATGTTAACAGGTGTGCTTAAATCACTCCAGCACTGTCTAGTATAAGCTCTAACACGCAGGGAGTACTGCACTCCGCACTGCAGCCCACTGAAGCTGCAGCTGTCTGTACTCGAGTTGCACACTGCAGTGGCTACTCCAGGCATGAAAGTGGCACTGCCCAGGTAGTACACGACTCCCGGCCTCTGTTCCCAGGTCAGCACGGCTGTGCGGGTGCCGCACTGCAGGTTCGCCGCCACATACCGGGGCACGCAGGGTCCTAGAGGTAAAGGGCAGTCATATTAACATTATATACAGTATAGACTTTGAATTCTCGATTCTGATTGGTTAGAAGGTGTTGATTAACAGAAATAGCTGTAATTTTTGGAAGGAGTCTCCAGTATTAGCTCTTTGTAACAGTAAAAGGTAAAGCTGTAACTAAGTTTTCTGACAATTTGTTTCTAGGACATTGTTTAACATTAAATACTATAAATGGATAAAAAGTAAACATGTTCTTTAATAATTAAAAAATTGTAACCATTGCCAAATTGTATAAGAGGAATAACTTCAACTTCTAGGTGGTAACAGTAACACTGCTTTCCATAGGGGTTCCTTCCCGCCATGCTGTCACTGATTATATTCCTATAACAGCACACCTCCAAGTGTTTTATTCCTTAATTAAGCTGCTTAAGACTCACGGCTTTGGAACGTGATGCCGGTTTCCAGGCTAACGGCACCCGCACTGTTGAAGGCTGTCAGGCTGAGACTGTACGTCTGTCCACACTCCAGGTATGTAATGTTACAGCTGTTCTGCAGTGTGGCACATTTTAATTGGTCCCCGTTGTTGCTAGTAGCGGTGAGTTCATAGGATGTCGCTCCTGCGCTCCTGGCCCAGCTGATGGATGCTGAATCATTTGCACACTGCACTGCTACAGCAAAGCTGATTGGGTCTGGCAGGCAGGGGACTGAACACAATGACACGTCAGCCAATCAGTAACTTTGGGAGCAATGATGGACACATTTGTTTTATTAAAAATGTACCATCAAACATGATATATGGATACACTGTATCTTTTCATTAACCTGTAGTGAGCAGGGCCCCTACACTGCTCGAGCTGTTGAAGCTGGTACCGATGGCTATGGCATAGGTGACGTAAACCGTCCCACACAGCAGTCGTGGCACGCTGCATGATGTGTTTGTGGTCTGGCAGTAAAGGGTATCCCCCCGCCGTCCCTCGAGCACAACCATGTATCTTACAGCCCCGAAACTCGGCTCCCATGTCACCTCCCCACGGTCACTCACCGCTCGGGTTGCCAGGATGGTAGGAGGACACGGCTCTGCAAAAAAACATTATATGTGTCTTTAAATTACAACTTATAAACTTCAAGAGGTTGAGCAATAAAATTTTGACCTTCAATATTTTAGACTTTTTTGGTAGGTCCTTTAATGGCAAAAGTGGTAAATACAGTATGTCACAGCAGTGTGCCAACAATTACACAATCTGACAAACTTCTTGGAACATGCTACAAAGCTTTGACACTGGAGTGTCCATAAATATTAAATAAATATGTTCCTCATAGCTTCTCACCAGTGATTATGCTACAGCCTACATTTTCCTTTTAAAAAATTTGTTTATAGATATATGTGGCCATACAAGTCCCTGAGAATTGGTTGTTATTTGTCGAATCGTATTAATAAATGCTGTATTAAAATAAGTGCATTAATATAAACCTGAGATTTTCTTTGCAGCTAGGACTACCGTCAGAGCTGCTGTTATAGGTATCAGATTGGTGAGTTCAACAGTGCTGTGGCAGTTAGCTCTTTTTGCATTCTAATGTGGATTGGCCAACTTTCCCTCACCTGTGTTGAGTGTAAGAATGTTGGACTTGACCCCATCCTGGTAGATATCGCTGTAGGCGGTCAGAGTGATGTTGTAGATCTGGCTGCAGTTCAGACTGTAGAGCACACACGACGTGTCACGGGCTGAGCAGGATGTCTGGAAGCCCTGCTGCGACACGGCCCGAGCAGTGTAGCTGTCAGCGCCTCGGGTCATGTCCCACAGGAGCAGAGCGACAGGTGGCGTGTAGCTTGCATTCACCAGCACCGGAACACATGGCCCTGAGATCACAAGATAAACTTTTTACAATTACAAATTTGCATAGCCATTATTACAGTGGAAAAAAACTGTGTTTTGCACTGTAACAGCTAAATAATAAGTTCTAACAAGTCATAAGTGAATAAGTACAGTGTACGTATTACAATGTAATAAGTAAGGAATAAAACATCACCTGTCTGAAGGTATCGACCCATGGAAGTGGAGCTATTGCAGGTGCTTCCCATAGCCTGGACGGTGACATTGTACTTGTCTCCACACAACAGATTTATCAGGTTGCAGTTAGTCTGAAGAGTGTCGCAGGAGACATTGGATCCTGAGATGCTGCTCACCGCCATGGCCTTGTACCTCAATGCACCGGCACTCAAATACCAAGAGAGCACGGCCGTGCCAGTCAGAATATCCATCTGAGCCCGGATATTACTGGGAGCACATGGAACTGCGAGAGGGAAGACAAAAATGGAGAAGGTAATTGATCAAGAGAGACTGGACTTGCTTGGTTGTGCAGAACTGAATGTCAAAAAATACCAATAAAAGATGAAAACTGCTGTAGCCTTTAGCTAAGATTATAGCGTCCTGATGTCATGGCTAACAATCATTGCTAGCTATTTTTATATATTTAAGTGAATATGTATATGCATTTATAAGTATGTTCAGTGTCTTAATTAAGGAACAAAACATGACAGAGCATGCTTTTAAATGTGTATTAGATAATGTTTGTGGGAAAAATGTTTCTTACGTTTAAATGGGTGTAGATGAATATCATTTGAATGTTTTTTTTATTCATTGAACCCCCATATCCACCCATGGTGGCTTATTGTGGTTCAACTAGAGTTACCATGCTACCTAGTGTTACTGTTGGAAAGGACTGTCGTGACATCACTTTTAAGTGGTTTCTTCCTCTTCATATACATCAATTGCATCAATAATTGCATTCTATTTGTTGAAAAACATGGTCACTTTTTATCCATTTGATGTGTGTGTGTGTTTGTTACCTGAGTCTGTGGCTTGGATGTTGCTGGGCTGGCTGCTGCAGTATGCATCAGAAGCAACCACGCTTGCACGGTAGATGGTTCCACAGGCCAGGCCACTAATGGCGCAGCGGTCAGAAAGGCTCTGGCAGTTAGTGGAGCGCCCCCCACTGTCTGTCACCATGGCCATGTAAAATTGAGCCCCCAAGCTCTTGTTCCAGGACACGGTCAGGTTGCGGGCCTGGCAATCCAAGTCCAGCTTGATGTTTTGAGGAACACACGGTACTGAAGCAGAGAAAAATATAGGAATTCTGAGTAGTTTTAATATGGAATATCAGGAAGCTGAACATAGTAAGGGTTGTGTGCCTGTCAGTCCCACTGAAGGAGGCGTGGCCTCTTTATCTGTCAGTTCCAGTGAAGAGGCCTTTCTACCTGTTGGTCCTAGTGAAGAGGTGTGACCTCTGTGCCTTTCGGTCTCAGAGAAGGAGGTGTGGGCTCTCTGACTGTTGATCATAGTGAAGGGGTGTGTGGCTTCTGTGCATGTCAGTCTCAGTGAAGGAGGCATTGCCTCTGTGTTTTTCATTCTCAGTAAAGAAGGCTTCTGAACCTGTCAGTCCTAGCAAAGGAAGCATGGCTTGGGTGCCATTCAGTCTTAGTGACTAAGTAAGTTTATATAATTTAAACAAAAAAAAATGACTTCAGGGGATTAGATCATAAAGGTTAGTTTGTTTAAGTAGTTATGAGGGAGATGAAAAATACACTCTCATTTCCATGAATCTCTTGAGCAATTTTAGCAAGTGGGTCTGGTCTCATGCTACTCTCCTAGGACTCCTCTCACCTGTCTTGATAAGTGTTGGGGGACTTGGCAGGCTAAGGCAGGAGCTGTGTCGCGCCACCACCGTGGCCGTGTACTGCAGGCCACACACCAGGCCTCTGAGGTCACAAGATCCATCAAAGCCGTTGCAGCTGTCTGTGAACGTTCCATTCATGCTTACTGCATTTACTGTATAGAGTTGACCTCCTGCACTGCTTGTCCACCTCACACTCGCCACGTTATCAGTACAGCTCACAGTAGCATTGATACGTGGTGGCTGGCACGGTGCTACACATACAAAAAATATGATTAGGGCAATGAGAAACAGGGAACATTCATAGTAGCACTTGATAAATTATAACATAGGATATACTCTGTAACTTGGAAAGGATATAGCAGATTATACCACAGCACTGTTGAATTCTTGAATCTTATTGGTCAGAAGGTGTTGATCAATTTTTTTAATCAAATTATAAATGTCAAGTTTATATCAATGCGCTCATTCTCCTTCTAATATGTTTTTAATATGTTTCTGTAGTAACAACTTACACAGGGACTTATATGGAGGATGTTCTACATAATCTAATAATATGCTATTTAAAATGTGTTATGTAACACAAAAACCCTATAATTGTTTAACTTTTTTTTTTTAACCAGAGGCCAAAAACTGGAATTTCCAACTGTTTTGGGGGTGCCAGTGTTCAGCATGGAATTTATTTGTGATGTCACACTCCACAGTAGTGGTTAATGGCTAATACGAAATAGACACTCAGGGCTTTAAGAATTTGCAGTTTTTTGTAAATATTTCTTTTTTTACCTAGCCTACTACATTTACATTTTATAATTGTATTGTGGCAGTTGTATACAGTGTTTTAATATCAAAAAAGCTTTAGCTGTGCTGTCCATTTTATCTCTGTACCAATGTTATTGTGGAGAGGTGTGAATTGTTTGCTTAGCAGGGGCTCACACCCCTTCCTTTTCCCATCTTCCTGCTCACCAGCAGCTAAACACAGAGTCACTATACTCTACACACAGAAACCCAACAGTGTCCTGACTAATCTTATAACAGACTTGAGGCAAAAAAATAATTCAGTTGTTTATACTGATTGAAAATGTCCCATAAGTCGATTTACATTCCGCCGGCGGAACAGAATGTCAGTGTACTGTGAGAAAGGGTTTAACATTTATGGAAGAAGTCGCCAGTGTCAGCACTCTGTAACAGTCAGTAAGTGTCATTACTGCAGTTTCTTGGTAACATGAAGCTGTTTTTTGTCTTATTAACTTTAAGAGAGAAAAAAGAGAGGCTGGAGAGTGATTATAGCTAGGATATATAAGTGACGTTCCACAACATTGAGTTTATTTATGATTGTCATCATGAATTTGTCATCCATCTTTTATGCTACAACCTGTATGCAGTGGCCTTTACTTCAACTAATAGTCCTGAAAATTCAGTATTGTAATGTGTAGACAGTGGTTGGTGTATAAAAGAGAAGAAGTGTAGATGTGCGAGGGTGTTACCTGTCTGTATCATTATAGCCGTGCTCTGAGAGCTATTACAGGTTCGTCCTGCTGCAGTGACAGTCACCATGTACGACTGACCACAGGGAAGGGACATGACCTCACAGGAAGTGCTACCATTAAGAGTAGTGCAGCAGGAAGCTATGCCCTCGGGCGGCTCAAGTGTGGCTGTGTATGTGAGAGCTCCAGCACTGCGCAACCACCGCACACTCACTGTCCCCGTGTTACAAATCACCGACACATTCACACCCTCAGGAGCACATGGTACTAAAGAAAGAAAGAATAAAATATAGGCACTACTGTGAAAATATATATATATACATAAGTACATGCATCAATAATCATATATATATTTTTAAATATACCCAGCTCTACAGATAAAATCAGTTTTAATCCGCTATACAGTAACTCTTGCTCTCTCTTTTTGTCTATCTCTCTCTTTCTTCCTCTCTGTGTCTCTCACCTGTCTCAGACTGTATGGTGTTGCTGACTCCGCTGCTGCACTGTGCATTAGTGGCTGTGAGGCTGAAACTGTAATTCCTCCCACACTGTAACCCAGGGACTGAACACGTGCTGTCACTGGAGTTGCACTGATAGTAGCGTCTGTCACTGTCTGCTGCCACAGCAGTGTAAGACTCCGCCCCTGCTGATGTATTCCACACCACCCAGGCTGAGTTGGAGAGGCAGTCTATCTCCACGCTCTTCAAGATGGGGACACACGGAGCTACACATACAAATGCACAAACATACTGCATGAAAAAGTGTCATTCATTAACAGTGAGTTTTCAATAACATTGAAATCTACACTGACCTGCTTGAATAATTTTATAAGGCGAACTAACTCCATTGCAGCCGTTTTGACTTGGTATTACAGAAATGTTGTAGGTTCTTCCACATGGCACACGGATGCTGCAGAACGTGTTTGTGCTGTTGCATGTGTAATAGACATTGGAAGAGACGGCCTGCACCATGTAGATGACCCCAGCCACGCTGGAGGACCAGTTCACTGAGATAGTGTTGGAAGTGCAGTTTATATTTGCGCTGATGGCCTGAGGAGGACATGGGGCTGGAGAAATACACCATAGTCAACTCACAGATCAGAGATGCTACACTCTGGACTACATGCACATGGTAAAGAGAACAGCTGCAAAGACACAGGGCATTATTACTCCTTTTCCTACAAACTGAAGATCAGTAATGTATGTAGCTATCTGAAATAAAAACAGTGTGATGTGACATTCAAGAAGAGTCCGCACCCTAAACCAGCAGAGGTATCCTCACTGAAGGTGTACTGTAATCTTGGCTGTATAATCACCTGAGATGGCACTTTGTACAGAACTGCGGCTGCTGTTGCACTTATCATTCTGGGCCACCACCGTCACATTGTACGTCAGGCCGCAGAGGATGTTGGGAACTGTGAAGAAGGGCTTGTCTGTAGCAGGGAACATCACTTGACCAACACTGGTCTCCACCATGGCTCTGTAACGTGTGGCATCGCTGCTCTGTTGCCAGGTAACGTTAAGCACCGTTGATTGACACACCAGTGTAGTCTGGATGTTCTGAGGTACACAGGGAGCTGCATTGATGAGGTATAGAGGTCAAAATAATTAATCTATCCTCAATAATGTAGTCATAAGTATTCTGAGATGAATGAGACACACTCATTATTTGAGAAAGTAGATGGCATCTCACAAACTCTGGTAGAGTGAAGAGGATGACCCATCTCACCTGTTTTGACAATCTGGCTCTGGCTCTTCGGTCCTATACACGTTCCAACCACTCCTGACACATAAACCTCATAGGTCTGTCCGCACTGGAGTCCAGGAATGTCACATGTTGTCCCAATGCTGCTGCAATTGAACCTTAGTCCACTGCTGCTCTGAGCAACAGCCAGGTAAGAAGCAGAACCCTGAGAGATCTGCCAGGACACTGACATAACGTTTGACTCACAAGGAAGCTGGACAGACACCTGATTTGGGGGACATGGGCCTGCAATAATAGTAATAGAATAGGAAGTTCTGTACATAATAAAGATTGTATAAAAAATGCAGAAGTATGATCTCTTGCACCTAAAAAAGGAAGGTAAAAGTGATGAATATTGACATTTAACATTGATATTTTAAGGATCTGTTACCTGAGTTAATGGTCACCCATCCCTGGGCAGGGCTAGGGCAGGTGTACCCCTGACCACTGACGCTGATCTGGTAGGACCGGGCACACTGCAGACGAGTCATGTTACAGGAAAATCCAGTTGTGCTGCAAGTCACACGGTCACTCCCATCAAGGGTATCAGCAGAGGCATTGTAATATAGAATGCTATAACCCGGCGTCCATGAAACGAGAGCAGAATTACTGCTGCAATCCAACAAGACACGAGGACTTGAGTGAGGACATGGCCCTGGACAGAGAGAAAATAAGAACAAAAAGGAGCTAAATATCCCTCTATTATCTCAATATATATAAAATCCCACCATCTTTCCACAAAGCATACATATTCTTACTCTTTTAAATAAGGTGAAAAATAAGAAGGAAAAACAAATTCACAGAAACAGATGAAAAAAAATGAAAAAGGGGTTGTAAGTGACTTTGTTGCCCAATGTTCATCCTCAGTACCTGTAGACACGGTGTAGGGTTGGCTGGGCTGAGACCTGCAACCACCACGCTCTGCGACAACTGTGATGTTGTAGTTCTGACCACAGCGGAGATCTCGGAAATCACAGCCAGTGTCTGTGGTGCTGCAGTTGGACTTGTATCCTTGACTACCCACTACGTACACCACATAATTGTCAGCTCCACGAGCTATGTCCCATGTTACCGAGGTGATCGAAGTGTCACAATTGTAGTTTGCTGTGACACGGGTAGGGATGCAAGGAGCTGAAAGAGACAAAGTAGTGTGTTAAGGAGTAACAGTGTCACTCTTTCCCAAGGTATCTCTATCTCTCACCTTTGTGCAACTATCACTATCTGTCACCTATTGGCAGGTATCACTGTGTCTCACCATTTTATAAGCAACTCTGCCTCTCACCTATATCAAAGTATCTGTCTTTCACAATTGCGTGCAGGTACCTCTATCTCTCACCTGTGTGCAGGTACTGCTATATCTCACCTGTGTGAGGTATCTAACCATCCCCTGTGTGAGGTGTCTCTCACCCCCACTATGTCTCACCTGTGTGCAGGTATATCTATGTGTTAACTCTCTGCAGGTATCACTGCCTCAGACCCTTTGGGCAGGTATTTCTATCTCTCCCCTGTGTGCATGTATCTCTTTGTCTCACCTGTGTGCAGGCATTACTGCTCCACACCTCTGTACAGGTACCTCCGTCTCTCAAATGTGTGCAGGTACCTTTGTCTCTAACCTTTGGGCAGGTATCTCGATCTCTCACCTGTGTGCTCTTGCCTGTGTATCACTGTCTCTCACCAGTGTATAAGCAACTCCGACTCTCATGTGTGTAGGTACAGTATCTATCTTTCAACTTTGAACAGGTATCACTATGTCTTACTAGTGTGCAGGTGTCTCTCAAATATGTCCAGGTACTGTACCTCTGTCACTCACCTTTATGCAGGTATCACTGTCTCATCTTTGAGCAGGTATCACTGCCTGTCCCCATTGCATAACTAATTTTGTCTTTCACCTGTTGGCCAGGTATCTCTATCTCTTGCCTGTCTGCCTCTATAAACCTTACCTGTACTGAGTTCCACAGGGGTGCTAGGCTGGCTGGTACACTCTTGCGTAACCCCGGTGACAGTGACTGTGTATGTCTCTCCACACTGAAACTGGTTGAAAGTGCAGTATGATGCTTTGGTGCCACAGCGCACAACTCCACCTGTGATATTCACTGCCAACACACTGTATGACTGGTCCACACCAGTGGTGTTCCACCATACTGTGGCAATGCTGGTATTGCACTCTAGAGAAACTGACAGGTTCTCTGCTTTACAGGGGGCTAATGTGAAAGAATAAGAGGAGCCCTTAATCATACAGACAAAAACATTTAAATGAAATTAAAGGTAGAATAAGTAACCACTTTCTGTCTTTCTCTGGATTCAACCCAGTATCTATGCATCTCTGCAAGTCCATACCTGTCTGCACTTGGAGGTCAGATCCCTGGATGCTGCACCTAATGCTATAGGTGGTCACAGCAATGCCATAACTGCGTCCACATCTTAAGCCCTGGATGGTACAGGAAGTGCTGTTGACGTTACAGGAAGTGCGTGTGCCATCAGTGCTGATTGCCAGTGCGGTGTAATTTTTGCTTCCATTAATAGGAGCCCACTGCACTGCCAATGAATTGGCACTACAGTTAAGCTGAGTCTGTACATTACTGATCAGACATGGTGCTGCACAGAAGAAGAGGAGAAGAAATAAAGAACAGAAGAGAAAAGACAGAAAGAAAATATGTTGACAGCTTTAGCCTAGTACAAAAGCTCCACAGTGAGAAAAATACTACCTTTTGATACCAGACTTTCTGGTGTGTAGCCCTACTGTTGCTATCTTATGAAACAGCTACAGCCCTAAGCCTTTATTCATGTGATATATCTAAGAAGCTTGAACAGATGTGGTCTCTGGTGTATGACTTGCTTACCTGAGTTAAATTGGTTGATGCTGTTTTCAGTGCTGTTGCAGAGCCCAGTGGAAGAGATTACAGTAGCTGTGTAAATGCGGTCACAGTCCAGTTTCACCACACAGGAAGTAGTGTTGGATGTACAGGAAATGGAACTACCATCACTGCTCACCAGAGTAGTAGTGTAAAAGAGGGCACCGGCACCACCGAGCCAAGTGAGGTTACCCTGGTTTGTGCCGCAACCAGCAGTAGCTGCCAGACCGGATGGTGCGCAAGGAGCTAAGCACAACCAAAGAGGACACAATATTTAATAGCTGCTGTCTTCCTAGAACTAAATGCCCCAATATAATGTGGCGTACCTGTGCGAATCTGCACTGGTGCACTGTACTGGCTGCTACAGGTGTTATCCTGTGCTGCCACCCGCACTGTGAAGAGCCAACCACACTGGAGGCGGTTTAATGTGATGGATGTTGCCGTGGTGTTGAAAGTGGAATTTGCTCCACTGTCCTGCTGAGAGAACAGGAAGTAGGTGACACCTGGCAAAGGGCTGGGGTTCCACGTGATGGTGATGTCATTGGTGCCACACTGAGTAACTCCGGCCAGGTTGGTAGGGGTGCAGATAGCTGGAGGAAAGGGGTGTTACTGTTACTGACTTTAAAGGCTTAAAAAAGTATATGCACATGTGTGTATTGGAGGGAGGGGCTTAAGTGAGCAGTTTGGATGGAGGATGTGGGTTTGACAAGTCTGGCGGAAGTTAGCAAGATCGCCAAGACTGACTGCCATCAAAGTTGTGCCATCATTGCCATCATTTTACATAGTTCTACACATCTTTTTCACCTGATCTCAGTAGCACAGGTGTGCTCGGGTCACTCCAGCAGCCACGCTGTAGAGTAACAACGGTGATACTGTAGTTCTTTCCACAGTAGAGGTCCAGGAAGATGCAGCTGGTTCCGTTTGTAGTGCAGTTGTGCCTGAAGCCATCTGAGCTTGTCGCTGTGGCAGTGTACTTCTCAGCATTGAGGGCAGCATTCCAGCTGACAGAGCCGACATTATTTTGACAGAGAAGGGACACCTGGACTCCACTGGGTGGACATGGACCTGATACCAAGCGGGAATGAGGTTCAGATAGAGAACAAGTCATACTGTGATCATAGCCTAGCTGTATTGGTGTTGGGAAACTCACGTGCGTGTGTACATACCTGCAGTGTAGGTGAAAGCACTACTCTGCAACCCATTGCACGTGTCCGAAAATGGAGTGACCATAAAGTTGTAAGTCTGTGAGCAGGGCATGTTGGGTATTTGGCAGTAGTTATTTGAGTTGCGACAGTATTTGACATCGCCGTCACGTCCTAGGGCAGTGACATTGTATCCTATGGCGCCGGGACTTAATGTCCAGATCACTGACGCTGTGTTATTGGCACACTGCAGACTGACAGACACATTCTGAGGAGCACACGGGGCTGGAAAAGAAGAGTGGAGTGGGAAAAAAAAAAGATGGATCAAATGAAAGTGTGAGGGGGGAATTTTTATGTTAAACTATAAGACACCAAGTAGCCTGAGAATCAGTCTGCATTAACTTGTATGTATTTATAGCTGGTATTCTAGCCACTCAAGTAGTCCATGTGTTTGTGTACTATAGTGCTGAAAGTTAGTTGTCAGTAGTGCATTAGCATTTCCTCTTATTACCAGTCTGCAACTGGGTCCTGGCTACATTGCTACTGTTGCATTGCCCTGCCACAGCCCCCACGCTGACATTGTACAATCTTCCACAGAGCAGAGAAGAGATTGAGCAACGTGTCTGGTTGCTGCTGCAAGAGTCTGAGTGGTCCTGAGTCTGAATACGGGCGATGAAGTTCTCCCGGCCCAGGCTCTCATTCCAGCTTAACACCGCCACCGTTCCACAAGTGTAGTCAATGCGCACTGCTGCAGGAGTGCAGGGAACTACAGAAACAGCATGGAGACAACACACAGAGTACAGTCACGATTTGCAGTGTAAGGCTAAAGAGTTCAAAACTGAACTGAACTTTAATAATGACTTGTAATTTTCAGAGAATAAGTTTTTCACCTCATTGCTTATACATCAGTAGTGTCATCCCTATGTGTCAGTAGTATTAGCTGTAATCGTCAGTAGTATCACATGTTAGTCGTATCTGCCTACATATCAGTAGGGTCACACTATTGTGTCAGTAGTATCAGCTGTAATTATCAGTAGCATAACCTCTTCTCCTCTTTGTCATTTGTGTTGTCTTTACCTGTAACAATGCTGAGAGGAACACCAGGAATGCTGTTACACAACAGGCCACGGGAGGTGCCTTGAACTGTGTACCTCTGTCCACACCTCAGTCCCTGCAAGGTGCAGCTGTTATTACGAGAGACGCAGCTGACTGAATGACCCAGCGTTGAGCTGGCAATTACAGTAACATCCAGTGCATCCTGTACCAAGGCCCATGAGACCATGACCTGATCGCTGATACAGCTGGGAGGGAAAACCTGCAGCACAGGAGGGCAGGGGGCTGAAAGAGAGGAAGCCACATGATTTGTAAAGTTAATAATATATACATTCATGTTTTACTTATAAGACTATTTCAATGTACATCCCTTGCATCACTTCCTTTAGGTAATTTTCAACTTCTGCTTCCTCCTTTAGCTCTGTTTATTTTCTTTAACTCTCTCTCCAATATCTCTACAGCCCCTCTTCCACAGTTTCTCCAAGGATTCTCCTTTTTCCTCCCATCTTTCCCTCGGTCTGTCTCTTTTCATACCTGTTTTCACTGTTGTTCCTGCCCAGGGGCTGCTGTTGCAGGTGCCATCACTAGCAAGCACACTCACATTAAACACCGTTCCACATTGCAGCTGTATGAGTGTGCAGGTTGTACTGGAAGAGACGCAAGAAGCAGAGGGAACTGTCTGGCTCTGCATGTAGGCTTGGACGATGTACGCACGGGCACCAGTGCTTGCTTGCCATGATACATTTACAGCACCTGAGCCACATTGCACCTGAGCAACCACGTTATAGGGGTCACAAGGTCCTGTAAAAGCCAGAGAGTCAAGTGAACACAAAAAAACAGTATTTCTTCTGTATTTTTAGTCCCTGCGAACTCACACACCTGTGGTAACGGTGACTCCTGTGGTGGAGGTGCTGTTACAGTTGTTGTTGCTTGCGAGGACCTGGAGTGTGTAGTTCTGAGCACAGGTCAGGCCGCTGAAGTCACAGGAAAGGGCAGAGGTGGAGCAGGAACGGGTGAAGCCATTCGGGCCAGTGAGGACACTAGTGTAGGACAGAGCACCCACTGCCTGAGCCCATGAGGCCCGCACTGTGTTACTAACACACACCACACTGGCATACACAGAGGCAGGTATGCACGGAGCTGCAGAGAGAGACAGAGTTGGGAGGGTGGGGGGAGAGAGACGGTGACAGAACATAGTTACAGCTTTACAAAGTACTGTCACTGGAGACTCCTTCTATAAATGTTAAATAAATGTCTCCTCACAGAAAACTTCACAGTATCAAAGATTATACTTTTTTTTTTTTTTTGCTACATTTATGTGGACAGTCCACCATACAAGATCCTGTGTAAGTTGTTACTATAGATATGTTAACATATTGAGAAACACATTAATATAAACCTGTGATTTACAGCTCCACTACTGTCAGAGCTGCTGTTATAGAACATTAATCAACACCTTCGAAAAATAAACAGCACTGTGGTATAATTACTTTTAATATCTTTGAGGGTTGACGGTTATGTACCTGTCTGGATGATCTGACTTGGGCTCTCTGGTCCTGTACACACTCTGTTAGCGGCCATGACGGTAAGTGTGTAGCTCAGACCACATTGCAGCCCTGAGATTGTACAGCTTGTGTCAGGTGAGTTGCAGCCTCGCAACAGTCCATTTACAGGTCTGACAAGGGCGCTGTAGCTCAGAGTCATGGGGCTCGGGGTCCAGGTCACACTCAGCATGTTGATGTCACAGTGCAGGAATTTAGAAACAGACGCTGGGGCACAGGGAGCTACGGCATAAGGTCATATTACTGATTACATGACCAACCGAAATTTTGAGGCTGATATGAAATCATGAAATCATCACTATTATCAAAATAAATTTCTTCTTTTAAATAAAATTATATCATAATTATAACAACAGTGAAATAAAAAAATATTCAAATGTAACCTTTGACAAATATAACATACATGTTTACAATAAACAAATATTTGGGTTTATTTTTAATTTAGAAATTTAAAATTGCAAAAAAAATCTCTTTTACAACTGAGACCTGGCCAAGAAGACCATACACATACATTACCACACAAGACATTAAAATATAATAAACCAATTTAAATAAAACCTACATGAAGAGAGTAAAAAAAAAAAAAAAAGGACTGAAAATGATTCTCAAATATAACGCTCAAAAACATAAAAATATTTGAACCTAAAATAAGGGAGTGTATACATGAATCACAAAAAGTAACAATAATGAAGAAATAATTTCAGGCATAATCTAAGCACACATTCTCATTACTAAGACTTAGTAAATGCGTTTAATTTATACTCAAATGGCTAAAACAGACTTCTGCAAATTTAGTACTTGCTCTTAGGATGTATTAATATAATCAATCATCCAAAATGTCATTCAGGCTGTGGTAAATCTCATTGCAGTTGCTAAATTAATTGTATTAACCCCATCCTGTGTTCTGGGCTTTTATGTACTCATAAAGGCAAACATGCAAAGCAGACAACAAATTTTATTTTGTTCACATGACATGCACTATCCTTTGTAGACCTTATTAGTCACAGGTCTTATACACACAGGGTCTAAATGCATTAGACAGCCAGTTAGTTAATAGATCACAGTGAGGAATAATTGTTATAAACTTCAAAGCAGAATGATAAACATTGTAATAATAGAACAGAATGGAATAGAATAGAACAGAATAGAAATAATAAGATAAAATAAATAGTGATAAAGGCAATTACGAGATGACTTTACAAGAATGTAATATGAGCACATGACTAAATAAGACAAAGTGAAAGTTATAAAGTTTACCTGTGGGCTGTGTGTAAATCTCACTCTCTGTGCTCGCACACACGCCATCACTGGCCGTCAACCTGATCGAGTACTCTTGGCCGCAGCGCAGGCCCGTGAACTGACACCCTGCAGAGGTGCTGTTACACCCCACCGTGTGTCCATCTGATCCTACAGCCCTCCCTGTGTAGGACACACTGGTGGGGCTCGAGTCCCAGCTCAGCGTTACAGTGTTAGTGATGCACTCTATTACACTGCGGATGTTAAATGGTGCACAAGGACCTGTGTGGGAGAAAGCAGAGCAAATGGTTAATGAAAAAGGATTTTTATTATCCATCCATTTTCTGCACCGTTATCCTACACAGGGTTGGGGGGTAGCCTGGAGCCTATCCCAGGGGACTTGGGGCACAAGGCTTGAGACATCCTGGACAGGGTGCCAACCCACTGAAGGGCACAATCACACATATACTCACACACCCATTCACACACTACAGATAATTTGGAAATGGCAATCATGGAATCGCATGTCTTTTGACTGGGGAGGAAACAGGAGTGTCCGGAGGAAGCCCCTGAAGCATGGGGAGAACATGCAAATTCCACGCACACAGGGCGGAGGCGGGATTCAAACCTCCAACCCTGGATGTACGAGGCAACAGTGCTAACCACTAAGCCATCGTGTCCCCCTTTTTATTTTTATTTTTATTTTTATTATTAATATTATTAATATAGTAATTTATTACAGACCTGTAATCTGAGAAGGAATTAAATGTAGTCAGAAAACAAAAGGGCATAATCAACAAATAATAAATTAATAAATAATTAATTATTGTGGAATTACAGTATTTATTACCATTACAGTGATTAATTACGGACTCATAAAATACAGTGTATAGTATAAACTTTTCAATCATGACTATTCATTCAAGACTACACACACACACACACACCTGTCTGCAGTGTAGCACTTTGGCTCTGGAGGCTAGAGCAAGCGTCGTCAATGGCCGCCACACTGACATTGTATACTTGGCCACAGCGCAGATCGGTCAGGCTGCAGGTGGTGGTATTGGATGAGCACGTTGTCTGGTGGCCTTTGTTGCCCATGGCAATGACCCTGTAAGACTGAGCACCAAGGCTGGCTTGCCACGTTACTGTGGTGCGGTTACTACAGGAACTTGCAACTGTCACATTGGTGGGCACACATGGCACTGAGGAGGTCAAGAGGTCACAAACAACACAAAAAGACAGCGTGTAAAGGAACCGTGCTTGATGTTTGAGGTTTGCTGCTTTAGATTAGCACTGAAGCTACAAGCGTAATGTAGCTAGCAAATCAACGAAATGTACTTCCTCCAGTTTAGCCTTATGCAAACTGCATGCATAAATTAGCTGTTTATATGCAAATATTTTCTTTAATTTTAATAAATCAATACCAATTATGCTTATCATAAAGTGTTGAAACAAAGACAATTATTTAATATTTGTGGAAGGAGTCACCAGTGTCAGCACTTCAACAATCTTCTGAACAGAGGACCAGTTTCAAACCCAAAACATTGTTCATTATTTTCTTATAACACCAACCTTCGTCATGTTTTATTCCTTACTTATACACCTATATTGATCAATTAAATATTTCATTCAACATGACATCAGTAGATTTAGTCTATTTATTCTAATTATTAATCATTTATTTTGCTACATGTACATGCTAAAATTTTTGTAAAAAAATTATTCTAGCTTTCCAAAGAGGTACAACTTGGATGTTTTTCTGAAAAAGAAATCCCACTGATGTAGGAAGACCATTAACAGCTCCATCACTGGATTGCCGTATTTTTGGCAAAAAGTTTCTACCTATAATTGTGGAGAAGATCATATATACCCTCATGCATACAATATACTGTTAAAGAACCTGGTTCCCCCACATCATCATAGCATAAATGTCACTGTACAAAAAGGGTTTTATGGAAAGCTCAACAATAAACAGCTAACAGAAAAGTTCACTGACCTTCTTTAAAGGTCACGGGCTGACTGAGCATGCTGAAGCAGGTGCCATTGTAAGATCGGATCCGCGCCACATATGATTCACCACATGCTAGAGAGCTGAGGCTACAACTGGAAGAGGTTGAGTTACAGAAGTGTTGTCTCCCACTGCTGGCAGAGACCACACTGGCAGAGTATCCGTTAGCACCATATGTCTGGTCCCAGGTCAGCTGGAGAACACCTGAGCTACAATCCACCGAGGTATTAAAATTCCCTGGCCCACATGGAACTAACACAGAGAGACACAAGGAGAGAGAATAGAACTGAGTCATTTACAGTGCTTTACACACGTATTCACCCCCTTTAAACTTTTGCACAGTTTGTTGTGTTATAACCTGGAAATGAAATTGACTTAATTTGGAATTTATAAATCTACAGAAAATAATTCAGAATATTAAAGGCGAGGGATTTTTTTTTTATTTACTATTCTAAGTTTTTATTTATAGAATTATTTACAAATAGAAAATGTAAGTAATGTAAGTCATGATTGCACTAGTATCCACTTCCATTGTTGTAAAACCCCTAAATTAATTCTGGTGCAACATAAGAAGCAATATAATTAGTTGAATGAAGTTCATCTGTGTGTCAATTAAAGTGTCACATGATCTCTAGTGTCACCTGTTTCTAGATGAACCCAGAGTTTTCTAGTGAACATACCTAAACAAACAGAATCATGAAAACTGCTACGTTCTGGAAAAGTATCATTCAGGGTTTGGGTATAAAAATATTAGTAAAAATGTAAAGAGAATGGGACAACCATGACCTGGCCTAGAGGAGACCGTCCAAAAAATGTCAGAGAAGCACATGGTTGCTCTTGACTCACCTGAGTTCATCCGGATGGGTGCTGAAGGCCTGCTGCGGCAGATGCTGTTGTGGTAGGTGATGCTGACGTCATAGACCTGGCCACATTTGAGGCTGGGAACCCAGCAGCTGCTGTTCACGGTGCTGCAGCTCAGCAGGCCTCCACTTTGGTCCACCATGCTGGCCGTGTAGGAGCCAGGAAAGCGTGAACTCAGCCAGCTCACCAGTGCCCGGTTCCCATCACAGTCTAGAGTGGTCTGCACCTGAGATGGAGGACAGGGGGCTGGGAGAAAGAAAGAAAAAAGAAAAAAAGGGATGAAGGGGCTGTAAATTGAGGTAACTTGTGCAATACTGAAAATGTTATGTTTAATTTCATGAAACAGTCATTCGCATACTGTGTGTGGTTCTGAACTCATAACAGAAATGACCTCAGGACTACAGGCAGTGCAGTAACCTTCCTGTTTCTGGGTCTACAGTATGTGTAAAAGAAGCTGAAACCAGAAAATTGGTGGATGTCCATATCTGAAAGAGTTGAACAAGTGGGATCTGATCATCAGCTACCTGTTTCCACAGTGATCTTGTTACTGACAGAGCTGTTGCACTTGTAGTTGGAGGAGATGATGGAGGCATTGTATTTTGTTCCACAGTTCAGCCCCGTTATCCTGCAGTTTAGATCTGTAGTGCTGCACGTGTACATTCCACCCAAAGAATCTGTCATTGAAGCAATGTAGTACAATGCTCCATTGGCCATGTTCCATGTGAGAGTGATGGAGTCTGAACTGCAGTCAGTAATGGGCAAGAGGTTCTGGGGCACACAGGGAGCTAAACACACACAAACACATTGTAACATTGGTAACACTGCCTATAAAGCTCCATGCAACACATATGGTACAAATTTACATTGATAGGGTGAACAACTTTTCTGTTGAGCCACTCAGGAACCCAGCTTTCTTAGTTCAGTTCCTAATTGTGTATTGTCAGGTTTTGAATATGCACAAATGTCCCAAAAGCCCAAAAGAACTTTTGAATACAACGTCCATGTAGGTGCACCATCACTTACCGGTATTTGTCTCTTGACCCAGTACCACCTCGCTGTAACAATTATCATTAAAGGCAGTGATCATCATAGTCAGGCTTTCTCCGCATGCAACGTCATGGATGCTACAACTGCTTGTATCTGAGATACAGCTGTAGAAGCTCTCATGGCTCGCATTTCCACGATTTCCTCTGCCTTCCACAATGTACTGTGTCACCCCATCTCCTGCATCCCAAGAACTCATCAAAATGTCCGTTTTACAATCTGACACAGTGATCAGGTTAGAGGGTTTGCAAGGTGCTGAGGAGACAGAAATAGATTTGTCAGGTGACTGCTTGACATCTAGTATGGGTAGTTTTTTAAAGAGATCTTCTGCCCAAACTTGTTAACACCATTAGCATCACAATTCCACTGCAAAACTAAAGACATCAAACATATTTGGACTAATCAAGTAGGAAACGTGTAAATTTATTTTTTTGAAAGATGGCATTAGTTTGTTTGTCTACCTGTTTGAATGCTCACTGCTGGGCTGACTGGACCATTGCACTCCCCATTCACACTATAGACAGTAAAATCGTAGCTACGTCCACACACAGTGTTAGTAAAGAAACAGGAAGACTCTGTGGTTATGCAGGCCTGTGAACCCCCAGCAGAGTCCTCCAATTGTGCCCTGTAGAATGATGTGTTGTTTGTTGGTGCCCATGAGAAGATGATTACATTGCTGCTGCATTCACGGAACAGGTTCAGATTAGCTGGCGAGCATGGTACTGTGAGGCACAAAAAAGAATTAAAGATATGGTCAGTGATTTTGGTGATTTTTACAGCCTGTTTGATCCATGTTTCCAGCACGCAAGTGCAAGTGGAAAAACTTGATTGACAGGCAAGTATGTCCTGACTGGTGGGATTTTGGTGGTATACAGAGCCTGGGAGCCTTAGAGACTAAAGTTTCTCCTCTGAGCAGATATTTTCTTATAAGTAAGACATCACCAAATTATACTGTAAGGGTTCTTCTGTAAAATTCACTGACCACACTTCTGACAGTTTGAGAGAGTGTGCTGTGGATATACATTAATGCTTACAGACAGAATGAAAGGTAGTTGGAGAAACAAAAATGAGACCATGCAAACAATTAGCAATCCCAGGAGTCTTGGGCCACACCAATGGTTTTGATTTTATCTTGTCTCAGTGCATTGTAAGCCCAGCTCTTGTTGCTGTGAAAAGAAGAGCATGTGTAAGCTAAACTATATCACTGAAAACCAGAGCTGATCCTCCAGGGTCTCCTCATTGTCTTCAGGTGCCGAGGGTGTGTTCAGATGCTTTTGCATGAGAAACAGGAGCAAACACTGAATAGTGGGTCTCACCAAAAACAGACTATGTGATAGCACCTGTTACACAATCTGGGATTTTTCTGGTATGGTGTTCACTAAAAGAAGATGGTTGATAGGGAATTAAGAGTGTCCTATCTAGTAATCGCAAGTGCATCTCAAGTATTCACCAAGTATCTCTCACGGATCAATGGATCTAAATTCACTCAGCATCAGTAAACTCTCAGACCAGAAAATATCTTATGATTTTTGCTGAACATCTGTTTATATACTTTGAATGAGTTATGCGTATAAATAACTACACCTGATTTAATTGGTCCAGATAGTATCTTGTACCGCAAATGAAGGCCACTGCTTGTAGACTAGTCAGATCTAACTATTATAATAACCTGGAATCTGCTTAAACTGTAAATACAGTGTATTTGCTTCTTTCCAATGTCTTCCACTTCATCTTGTTTTCACATCAATCTATGCTGTGAATCTGGAAGACTGAGGGCTAACATTCTTAGACACATGAAGCCACTGCATCCTTTTAACCGCTGCTCATACATCATAATATGTCAGTTGAACAAGCTTGGAGGAGAACATTACTTCCTGATTATATATAAATCGTGGATACTATAGACTTATACCTAGGAACTGCTGCTTTAATCATAAGCACTGTCCTATGCTCATTTTAGGACTCTTATTTACAATCTTAAAAGCTTATACTGAACATCCTTTCAACACACTCAGTACTGTTTGAGTTTACAGTATATAGTTGTAGAGTAGTAATAATTCATAATCACACAATCTGGTGTCACCCAGAAAAGGATGGGTTCCCTTTTGAGTCTGGTTCCTCTCAGGGTTCCTTCCTCATGTTGTTTCAGAGGTTTTCCCATGCCACTGGCTTGTTCATTAGCAATCTAAATTTACATCCAGATTCCTAAAAAGCTTTGTGTTGATCAACAGGGATGAAAGGAAGGCCATCCTTCCCCACAAACAGCAATTAGATCTAATTGAACCACTCTGATCTCAAATCAGGGGTCCTCACTCACCTGTCTGGAAGACGTCAGTGACGCTGCTTATGCTCTCACAGGTATTGGCGATGGCACTGACCCACACCACGTAGTCCCTGCCACAACCCAATTTGGCCAGCAGGCATGTTGTGCCCGTAGAGGTGCAGGACATGGTCCTACCATTCTGATCAACTGCTGTGGCACGATAAGACTCGGCACCGAACACTGCTCCCCATGATACCATGGCAGATGCGCTCACACAGTTGTAATCTGCCAAAACTGATGCCACCGAATTTAGATCTGAGAGGGGCAAAAAAGACATGGACAGGTGAAATCACCTCACACAATCTATTATCCACATTCCCACATTTTTACACTGTGCATGATAACCATCATAGAAGGTAGCCCACTCACTTTTCGAGGTGTGGTTGACTTGCCTCGGTTCTCCTGGACTCAGAAACATGTTCAGAGAAGATACAGCTATCAGGTACGGTTTGCACGGCAGCAAATTTTGAACGTCCTGGAAGGCGGAAGAGACGGTGGTGCTCAATATCTGTGCACCTTTGGCATCTGTTACTGTCACCTTATACATGAGAACCTTGTCCACAGGCTGCCACGTGACACGCACTGAATGGGTCGAGAGGGGCACGACTGTGACCACCGCTGGTGGCTGAACCACTGAGAAAGCACAAGGAAAATCCATTAGTGTTTATTCTTTTCTTTTATGATTGAAGGCCAAGTCAGAGTCTTTTGTGGTCATTAATGATTTCTTGCTCTAACAAACATAGATAATGCTAAGAGAATATATGGATTGACTCCTTCCAGCTCAAATGCAGTTTAAAATCCTCCCAATCTGACACCACAGACCCAAAGAATGTGAAAAGTAGAAAAACTTCGAAAAGTTTTCAAAGAAATCCTTGAAAGGTTTCTGAGTAGACACCCAGCCCTGAGCAGTAGTTTTATGATTGTGCTCAAATAGGTAAGGTTTCCTCAGAAATCATGTCAAATTATTTTGTTAGCTAGCTGACTAGCATTAGCAGTGAAGTTTATGGACATTTATGAATATGACTTAAAAATCCCTTCAGAAATCCTGTTAGGCTAGCTTATATTAATTACCTATCCCACATTAGCACTGGAAATTCTGAACATTTATGAAGATGACTTAAGAATCATCTCAGAAATCCTGTGAGGTTAGCTTATGTTAGTTAGCTGGTTAGCAATAGCAGTGGAGATTAGAATTTTATTTTAAAAATATAACTTCAAACTTCTCTCTGAAATCTTGTCAGGTTAGCTTATGTTAATTATCACTAACAGTGAATTTTGTGAACATTTATGAACACGACCCAAAAAATCCTTTTAGAAATACTGTTAGATCTGCTTATGTTAGTTAGCTGACTAGCATTACACAACAGTTGGCTCTGGTCCACTAATTTGATTGGATGAGCAGCGCTCCAAAAGTACTGATATTTAGTATAACAGCACTGGGACATTTCACAGTTTGTATCATGCCGCTTGTTTGGGCGTTGGCAACGCAGCACACAGTGCCCTATCCAGCTGCGGCTTCTCTGGTAAGTACTTCCATTGACATAGCAAAAATAAACAAAATATTTCACCATGTTTGTGTCTGAAATGTCAGTTAATTGATATTCATGTCTTGTTAATAGAGCTGCTGTACTGCAGCACTCTTACTCGTGAGATGTTGCTTAATTAGCACTGCAATCCTCTCAGAAAGGTTCATTAGGTGGCTAACAAAATGTTTGTTAATAAATGTTATATGTGAATATGTGAATATTGAACTCTTGAAGACTTCTGGTCTTCAAGACATGCCCACATTCCCATATATGGTCTTTAAGACACACCCACTACCTTTCCAAATTATATCTAATTACATAAATTAATGTTTTATATCCTAACAGGAGTAACTGGCAGGGTTTCTTGAACTAAAAAGCTTAGCACAGCGCATAGATCACTCACGCGTGGTGACGGTGCGCACTCGACTCCTTGCACCCAGGCCGGCTGAGTTGGAGGTGTAAACATAGCAGTCATAGGAGGTGGTGGGTCGCAGGTTTTGGATGATTGCGCTGGTGTTTGTGAAGGAGAGATTGTAGCGCTCGCCAGTTACTGAGGAGTTCACAGAGACAAAGTATTGATCCACAGAGGACACCCGGTCCCACTCTAATGCGATGGCTGTACTTGATACTGCCCGTCCGGAGATTATCTGAGATGTGTCTGGGACTGAAAAAAAAAAACAAAAAACAAAACTTAGTTATACTTTTATCACTTGTATTTGATGTTTTATGAGCAACATATTTTATTAGAAGTTTTTTTTAATTATATCTGTTCTTTGGCCAAATAAACCCCTTTGAGACTGGAAATATACTACAGGTGTAAAAGCTTTAAATTTTTTGTAGGAAGTTAAATTTTCTGTAGGAAAACAAATCAGGATTTAGCTATAATTAAAAATCTGCTAGCTTATTACTAATAATTTGCTATCTATTTTTATTCATTATTTTTTCTGTTTTAGAAATAACGTAAATTGTGCAAGTATAAGCTTCTGTCTGGATTTTTTTGTGTCTGCACCACCATGCTGCCTATATGAAAATAATGTGATTCGATATCTTTTGGCTATCCCTAACACACACACCTATACTCTTAACTGACCTGTCCTCGCTGTTCTTGTATCCGAACACTCAACATTGTAAAAACGGAATACTTTGACCACAACAGTGTACAAAGTGCCCGGTTTCAGGCCGAAGACTTCTTTCTGTGTAGTTGAGGCAGAAACTGTGACCACCACAGGTGCCACATTGCTCGTGTTCACCACACGCAGGTCCAGGATATAGTTGGTGGCCCCTATGTAGCTGGTCCATTGAACAAGCAGTGAGGTGGCCGATGGAGAAGAGATGGATGTGATGATGCTGCATTCTGCCAAGAAAAAAAATTTGTAATAATAATGCATCTGGAAGCTATAGTCATCTTTATCCAAGCACAAGTAAGTATGATATTATATGCATTGGGTTGGGCACAAACCATATGAAATAAGATTACTAAATCATACAGGCCTGGAAGATTACAAATTGTTAGCTCAAATTTTTTTTTTAAGATTACAAATTTAAGATTAAAAGTTTTAGCTCAATTTTGGCCTGCTTGTGGCACTACTGATTGATTATCGCTACTGGACAATGGTAAGCCTGTCAAACTGCTAAAATCTGATTGGATAATGGTCACTATACTTTTTGAATTGTGGCATCTACACAAAGACTAGCATAAAGATACAGCATACAAAATATCAAACTGAAAAAGTACTTGTTTGTCCTCAAAAACTTTTGCATGAAAATTAATACATAAAACACATTAAGTTATGTATTATTTACAATTAACATTATGTGTTAATATATTAATCTAGTCTAATTATTCATTAGATTAATTGATCTAGTCAAACTAATATATCTATTCTTTAATGAGACATTTCTAGAACTAGAGGCTCTAAGAATTAAGAGACTGTCTGTCCACTTTTTGAGAAGTTTAACAATCTAGTTTGCTTCCTAAAGAAATCCCAAAATTGAAAGTTACTGGATGTTAGTTCTAATTTAAAGTAGCAACGCAATTTGAATCTAGTGTGTTTTTAGCAGTTTTTAATATCACACTATAAAGCTAATGCATACAAATGTTTACAAATTTACAATTCGCTACAATTCAGCCCAAAATGTTCAATCAGTTTCTTAGCTGATGTCTACCATAATTATTTTCTATGCCATTTTGAATCCTACATAATAATCTAACAGCCAAATTTAGCTGTTTTGGCACATAAATGTTGTTCAGTAACATATTTTAAGGCTAATGAGATACAAGATGTCATCACCAGTCATTTTTAGAGCAGCTGACCTACCTTGTGTCTGAGTGTTTTTAATCTATGAAAGACAAACAAAAAAAAAAACCATTTTCCTATATATATATCAACAGGTATTTTATATATTTCTTTGCCAAGAATTAGATTTTTTAGGTCTCTACAGTGTGTCAGAGATAGCAGTTACCTGAGCCAGAGCGATCCAAATGAAAAATCCTAATTCTCTCAATGATCCCATCTTTGACAATGACTCTGTGATTTCCATTAGCCCTATACAAGCTAGTTCAATACAAAGGGTGCACTGGATTCTTTTGAGGCAGCAAAGTTACACCTAGTACCTGACAGCCAATCAGGAATCAGGGTCACTCCCAACGAGCCCTGGGGCGTACAACATATCATGGGAAGATATGAAGAGAGACATGCAGAGGGTAGGAAGAAAGGAAGGACATTGAGAGCAAGTGTAAATATACTGCTTAATAATATAACACTGACTTTTTTTTTTCTAGTGGAGGTGTTAAGTTTCACGCAATGTGATGTTGCCAACGGTTTGGTTTAGTATTTCTGAAAAGTGATGCTTCCCATGCCAAGAGGAACAACACTAGGAGAACATTGTGTGGTTAATCATATGGGGACTTTTGTCGGGAATTCACTTCCTGGGTTTTTTTGGATTGAAACTGGATTTTTGAAATAGTCTGTCCTGCTATCATACTAGCAACAAAGCAACAGAAAACCACTGTCATGCTAAAAGGCAGATTTCTGGGTTGATTCATAAATAAATAAAGCTAGTCCTAGTCTGGGGCATTAATGGAGAGAATCCCACTACTTAGGGTAGTAAAAAAAATGGCTGTCCATCACAAAGTCCCACTTTTAACTGTAAAGCTGGTTTTAAACTGTGCAATTACACTACAAATTCCCCACTTGTTGGTTTCTTATCTTTCCCCAAGGCATGCTGGGTAACTAGGTTGTTATTAGAGGAATAAAAGAAGCAGAAAATAGCCCTTGGTGGATGACATCATTCAAGTCATGTAAAAGTATTACCCAATTAACTAGAGCAGCTTTCAGTTCCATCTAGTCAAATGAAACTAATATGGGTGGATGTGTTACTATATTACTATGTGGTAGAAATCCAGAATGTTCCTGGAAGGATAGGAGCAGGAAACACACTGTGTCTGGATTACATACACCAAACTGCTGTAAATATATCACTTAATAGCACTTAATTAACCGGAGCTTTCGATTTCTCTGAAAAGAACCTAATATGGGTGGCCTGAGTCATAAATGCCTGACCATGAATCCACAACTGTCTCCATTTCCTTTGTCTTTTTTGTGCCGTGAAACCATAAGACTCTGGGCCAGATATCAGACAGAGTGCAAATCGATACTTACACAATGTGTGTCAGTCAAGTTAATGAAATTTATTTCTTAACTAGGACATTTATCTGCAGCTTGGGTAGGTCTCTTTTCCTTTTTATGTGCTACATGAATGTAATGTTTATATGACACTTTATATAAAAAAAGGATCCAGGTCAGTGCATTGAGACAAAGGACATCAACAGGAAAGTGGAGATGAAAGTGGATATTGACACCCTACCACAAAAACAATGAGAAGTTCATGTAAAATCTTAATAAAATGACATATGTTGGATATTTGCATCAATGAAGAAATAGCCTAAGGTAAAATAGCTAGCTAGCATGATAAAATGAACTAGCATTGCATAGGCTACAGCATTAATAACATAACATATAAAAAATAAGACATAATAACAATAGCTTTTTTGCTTATTCTTTCTCTTTTTTCTGCATGTTTTATCATTTAAGTACAGTAACATTGGCCAAAATGCTACATGGTACACCGCAGACATGTGACTGGCAAAATGATTAAGTTGTGTACCATGTTCTTTTCAAGCTACAAGCACAATTTGAGTTGACCCACCATCCTTCATGACACAAGGAAGACCCAAAATAATCTGTATTTTTTAGCTGCACTAACTCTCATTCTGTCGCTATAGTAGATTTTTAGCTTAATACTATTCTTAGATCATGGCCTATATGCGCTATGATACGCTTTCCGATGAATACTAGAAAGCACTTCTAGACAGGCCATTTTTCCACCCTCAATGTGAAATTACAAGTATAAAAATTGAGTGAAAAACAATCAGAAACATTTTAGGGAAAAATAGGAAAAATAAAAAAAGTTGCAATAACCTGGTTGCAAGATTGCATGGTTGCATACGGCTGTCATCACTGAAATTATTCTGATTAACCCCAAATAAAGATCAGCTGTTTCTTTAGGATTTTCTTCACATTCCTTGGTTTCATCTGACTCCTGAAGCCAGTGTCCTCAAAGAGCTTACAAAACATGCACCTGTTGAAAGGTATCGATCAGGAGAGGGGTATAAAAGAGTTCCTTATAAATGAATTACCATTGGAACACAGTGAAGGCCATCATGAACAAGTGGAGAAAATGGAGCACCGCAGTGACATCACCAAGAACAGGACAAAGTTTATAAAAGGACAAGACAAAAAAATTACCAAAGAGGCTGCCAAGAGACCTACTGCAACATTAAAGGAGCTGCAAGAATATCTGACAAGTATTGATTACTCTCTGCATGTGACAACAATCTCTTGTATTCTTCACATGTCTGGGTTATGGGGTAGGGTGACTAGACAGAAGCCCTTTCTCACAAAAAAAAACATCCAAGCTCAACTAAATCACCCCAAACCATGTGGCAAAATGTATAATAATTCAATAATTCCAAAAGGTATTTTTGGTGCAAAAAAAAAAAAAATTAATCCCAGCAAAACTGAACTGTTGTTCATCTCAGATGATTCATCCCCATGTCAGGATCTTGCGATTTCCCTGGACAACTCTCTTATCTCACCTTCGGTTACTGGACACAACCTTGGGGTAACCATGGACAATCAACCGTCCTTTTTCTCTCACATTGCTAATCTGACATGCTCATGTTGATTTCTCCTTTATAATATCAGAAGGATTCATCAATTTCTATCCACACAACAACGCGCTGCAACTCGCTCCCTCCGATCCTCTAGCACTGCTTGACTGGTCCCTCCATCTCTTAGGGTACAAGGAAGGCATGCATCAAGACTCTTCTCTGTTCTGGCACCTAGGTGGTTGAAAAAATTTCCCCTAGATGTCTGAACAGCTGAGTCACTGGCAGTCTTCAAATGGCATCTAAAGATTTACCTCCTCCTAAAGTACTTAAATTAGCACTTGTTACTATGTTAACTCTCAAGCAGAGTTTTTGGACTGATGGTATTCTTAGTCTGTGACCTTGCAAACCAGAATCAGAATGTGTTTATTGATAGAGACTTCAAAGCACTTCTGTAAGTCGCTCTGGATAAGGGCATCTGCCAAATGCCATAAATGTAAATGTAAAAAAGCACATCACCTAAAGAACACCATACCCATGGTGAAGCATGGTGGTGGCAGCATCATGCTGTAGGGCTGCTTTTCTTCAGCCAGAACTAGGGCTTTTATCAATGTGGAGGGAATCATGAAGAGCTACAAATACCAATCGATTTTAGTGCAAAACCTTCAGGTGTCTGATAGTAAGTTGATGATGAAAAGGAATTTCACCTTTCAGCACGATAGTGGTCCAAAGCATACATCAAAATCAACAGAGGAATGGCTTAACCAAAAGAAGATCAATGTTTTTAAATGACCTAGCCAGAGCCCAGACCTGAATCCAACTAATAATCTGTGGGGTGACCTGAAGCGGGCTGTGCACAAGAGATGCTCTCAAAATTTGATGGATCTAGAATGTTTTTGAAAGAAAGAGCGGAAAATATTGCCAAGTCAAGATGTGACAAGCTGAGAGACTCTTAGCCAAAAAGACTGAGTGGTGTCTAAATAAATAAAATCAAAAGGTGCTTCAGCAAAGTATTAGTTTAGGGGTGTGCACACTTATGCAAGTAGGTTATTTGTTTTTTTATTTTTCCTTTTTCCCAAAAAATTTTTCTGATTGTTTCTTACTTTATTTGTATACTTTGCAATTTCACATTAAAGGTGGGAAAATATCTGATATGATTTATTTTAGTGTCATTCTTTTACTTCACAAAAACCTGTAATTTTAACAGGGGTGTGTAAGCGTTTTATATCCACTGTACAGTTGGATTACATACACCAGATCACTGCTGTAGACATTTCACTTAATAACACTTCATTAACTGGACCTTTAAGTTTCTCTGATATAAACTTAATATGGGTGGACTTGGTGTTACCGTATTACTAGAAAATTGAACACCATGCTATTAAAAATGAATACAGATTTGTCTCAAATTTTTGAGACTGATATGTACCAGAACAAAAAGTAACATTTATGTTCCAAGTAGGGGTGGCTTGTATTGCCCTACTTCAGTTCAAAGAGGTATCCTTTGCGTTTTCCGCACTGCTGATGTCCCCTACGGCAGCTGATTAATCCGATGAAAAGGTCTTTTTATGGCTCAGGGATAAAAGTATTCTCCTAGTTCAGAACAGTGGAATAGGAGAGAAAGATCATCAATAGGAAAGTGGATATGGAAACTCTATAAACCACATAAAGAGGAGACAGCTTCCTTCTCGAAAGTTTTTATTTATTTCAAGCACTTTTATTATGGAGACTCTTCAAATGGTGAAATTTTTTAAAAATTTTATATTTTATATATAATTATCAAAACTACAGACTTTCCTGAAGACAACTATGTTTCTATGTAAAAAATATGGTTACTCCCAAAAGTGAAAAGTGAGAAAATTTCATTTTAAGTTTCCGTTTTGATTACAGTGCAGCCCCTTACCCAGCAATGTCATGATTCTGACATTTCAGTTTCTGCTTACAGATTTTAGCAGTCATTTAGCTGAACAGCTTCTGAATGCTATGCTAGGTTTAAGAACGATTGGTTCATACAATGCTCAATACATTAAGTGCAACATCAAGTTCTCAACGTTTTTACATAACACTTAGCAATGGTCCTATGATATTTCCGGAACTACATTCATCATTGATCATTAACATTCATCTTTAGTCAACGCTTTATCTACAAATCCATTGGAGTAGGAGAAATGCAAACAGAGACTGTTCCCTTAGTGGCCTACATTTCACCAAAATACTTGCTTGCAATTCCCTTGACAGAGACTCAGTTTATCCTACAGTACTTCTGGTTGCTTACCCACAAATCTGTGATCTCTGGCAGATCTGTTTTCAGTGATTCATGCTTTGCTTCATTCAATGTATCTCAATGTATTATCATACAATGTACCATCAAAAGCCCGGAAACCACCACAGCCACCATATCCTACAACAATATCAGGGTTTCAGAGAGCCCTACATCAGAGCTTCTGGCCAGGAATATATCCTTTCAGCACATAAAACCTGCAGCAATGGATGAATATATTGAGAAATTCCTACAATTAATATTGGGACATCCACCTCCCCTGCCATAGTCAGGTTCTCATTTATAGGTGGTCTCAGACCATTTATTGAGTATCAGGGCCTTAATATTAATGTTATAATGTTATCTGTTACCTTTAATGCCCTTTGCAATAGAACATGAGAAGGTTGTGACCAAATTAAATTAGGATTCTATTAGTATTAAATTATAGCCTACAACCTCAATACAACACAAGAAGGGGAGGAAAAGGATAGGAAATCTTTTGTGGCTATAAGTTGGACAAGTGTCTAATTGCATATGTATAGATGACCTTAATTTAATTCTTGCGGTCCAGAGAATGTAAGCGCTGTATTATGCCATAGACAATCAGCTGTATGTTAAGGCTAAAAAGTGCCTATTATAACATTTCTGGAGTGCATCCTTCCCAAATAGAATGAAAGGGAAATAGTGGAGGACAGTTTTTCTGGCCATGTATGGGGCATTACGAGTATCAAGTAATGCCATTTGGACTTTACAGTGCACCATCCAACTTCCATAACATTTCTACGTGCTTTCAGTATAAGAGCATTATAGATAAAAGTAATGAAAGAACCTTGCAAACATTTAGGGACAGTTTAGTCAAGTGTTTGGTTCCGTATCAGCAGCCTTTACACAAGTTCTTTAAGGAAAATTCTAAATATTACAATAGTCTATATATTTCTTTACTTAGAAACCTTACTTGGTTTGCCAGTGCCCTCATACTCTGCCCTGATTTGGAAATGTGTTTTGTTGTCCCATAATTCATTTCTTCATTTATCTTCAGTAACCACTTTATGGTCACAAACGATCCAGAGCCTATCCCAGAAAAACACACTGGACTGGATGGAATGCCAGTCCACTGCAGTCCAACATGCACAGACAATCACACTTATTCACAATTAAAATGGGAGAACCCAAAGGAAACCTCAGTGGACACAAGGAGAACATGTGAAACTCCACACAGACACATGCTGCACAACCTTGCCGCCTCCACCCAGCACAAATTGTAAAATGTGAAATAAGGGAGTAATTAGACATCTAGAGGGGGAATACTAGCTGGAGGAATCACATCAGTCTTTCCTAGTAATGTATTTCCAGCATTAATACCACCTCCTTGCAGTAAGCATTCATTGCATTGGGAGCAAAATCCTCCAACCCTATTCTCCAAGAACCGTGTTCATTCGGAAGTCTCCAACTAGTTAGCCTCTAGAGGGAGACAATAGAATGTGTCTAGAGGGAGAACCTGGAACGTATCTAAAGCTAGAGTAGTTTTTCACAGGGGGCCAGAATTTCTAATCATACCTGTGAATATAACATTTATGATGTAAGGGTGTAGATTCTTTCATATGTATCATATACATGGTGTATGTGTGTGTGTGTGTGTGTGTGGGGGGGGGGGTATGTGGGTGTGTGTTGCAAGACAAATACAACCTTCAACCTCGTACATTAATCAAGCTAAGTGCTTGCTTATGCCTCATACTTTATTCCCTCTCTGTAAACATTGATTGCATTATTCTTGGTTAATCCCAAATCGGCTCTGTTGTTTCTGCCCCTCGATGGAAATAAACTAATTTTAACCTGTACATATGGTATAATCATAGACAAACCACCAATTCAAGGAGCTGGAGAGAAATGAAAGGAATGACAACACAACAAGGAATGTTCATGAATTTATTTTATACTTATAGCTATATTCAAAATTATTTTTAATCACATCCAAAGGAAGTTAAAAAAAATATATAGTATTTGTAAAATAAAAATGGTATCCTTTGGAGGCACAAGACATAGGAAAAGTGTTCATAAAATTTAAGTTAACGTAAATTTGAAACAAAATTAGTTCTCAAATCAATTCTTTGATATTTGCCAAATTAGTTGGATATTTTTGCTTTAACTTTTTTTGTTACATTTTTTCTTATGATTTTCTAATATTCTAATATTTCTGGCATTAATAACTCAAAGAAAAAAATGGCCATTACCCTGAGTACATTTTGGGATACCTGAATCATGTGCACTTCATTTAAATCTGGTAAATTATTTCTACTGACCTAAGTAGAGTAAATACGAATGTCAAGCTAAGTTTGTGTGGCCCAACAAACACAGAAAAACATAAACCCTATACTTTAGACCTCATTTTACATGCATAACATGAATACATTGATTTCACTTGCTTTTGGGCAGCTGGGTTAATAAGTGCCTTTGAATACACACATTTAATGGCTTTGAACGGTTTTCAATACACTGTGTCTAGCATTAAGGCACAAATACTTATCGATATACATATATCCTAATTACTGTATGTTTTGAATAAGACAGGAGGATCGTGTGTTAGTATGAGCTGTTAATGTAGGGTTGAGGATGTTATGCAGAAGAGTGCAGTTGTGCTCTTTGGTCTGATGTCGGATGAAGCTGTGTGGGAGAAAAACACAATGCAGTCAAGACAGCTGAAAACAGTATATATCTAACAAACAACTTACGAAGTTTATTCTGTATTCATACAGGTCTTGTTTATGTAGTGCGAAAGATTTTCGTCAACTGAACAATATATGAGGAATAAAACACCTAGGGGCATGCTGTTATAGGAAAATCATCAATGATGTTGTGGTGTGATGAAGCAGAATTACTGTTTCCATCCTGAAATGAATTCTTTTCTTAAAACAACATGTCCTGAAATGTTTTATCCCTCTTAAACCACAGCAATTTACCAATGAATATAATGACATGACACTTTTTAACCAATTATAGTTGTTGTAGAACGTTCACAGAACAAGTTAGCTCCTGTTATCACTTACGATATAATACCTCGAAACAGTCATTTCATCCCCAGCCTCTCTTTTTTTCCTCTTTCCTAATGGTAATAAGACAAAGCATGTTTGTCATGCTACCAAGAAACCACAAAGTCCTTGGCCCCGAAGACTTTCCTATGGCGGAAAACTTACTGATTGTCACCAAGTGCTGCCACTGGAGACTCCTTCCATGAGTGCTATATGAACATCTCCTTACAGAAAGCAGTTGTTTATATAAAGTGTCCCCCTTACAAGTCCCCATGAATTAGCTGTTACAAATTAGACCAAGTGCATTTCCCTTTAATAGTTATTGTGTAATGGTGAATGGTGTAACTGTGTTGTGTGCATCTTTTCACATCATTGAAATACGACTCTTGTGAATTAATGCCACGTTCACAAAGGCTCTCATTGGTGTAAATGCAGATGTGAACAGATACACCAGCACACAAAGGCACTATTTAATTATAGTGGCTTTTTTCTCAGGCAATAAGATGCATCGGATATCATCTGATTGTTTGCTGTGTAAAGAGGATCAAATTGGCTCAGAATGGTTTGTTCCATACCGTTTACTAATCCAGACTTCTCTTGCCTCGATAGAGTACTGCAAAAAGAAAGAGAGAGAGAAGGAAAGAGAGAGTGAGAGGGAGTTAATTAAATCACTGTATGTACATAATTTATCAAATACAAGCTATTTACCACAATAAATTATTTCTTTTATTATTTATGTTACTATTATATCAAATTATTTGTAGCAATATATTTGCAATGCATCATTTTCCGGCTAATGAATCAAAGATCTTCACTTCACTATTGGTTTAACACTTCATTTAACTGAAAGATTTTAGAGATGATACCTGAGATACCTTTGATTTATTAAAAAACAATACATCATAGTTTTTATCCATTTATGGTTACGTTGTTATGGTAATGTTGTGAAACATGTGCAAAACAGGTTAGTTCCTGTTCCCAATAATTTGTTTGTTTAGATCAGTGTAAAGAAGTTCTGAGACTTACCCATTCCGACATCGCTGCCTGAGCAATAAACTGAAAGAAATGGGAGAAAATTATGCATAAGTTCTTATCTGCATAAAATAATGCTAACACTGGGTATGTTGCAGCTTCAAGTCATTGTTTCAAGGAATGTGGTCAAATATTACATATACGTGTTCCCCTTTATCCCAGATATACTCAATCAGCCAAGAATGCTTTTTTTACGTCTGCGTTGAAGCTCTGAGGCTGAAAATAAGGGAAGTTTATAGCTACCAGCTTTGCATATTGCGAACTGCATATAATGCGTATAAATTGTCACATACTTGCCTCAAAGACATTAGCTCGCATTTATCAAGCTGCATACAAACAAATTTATTTGTAAATCTTTCTCAAGGGTTTTTTAAACACACAAAAAATGTGGTATACATGAAAATACAGTTAGTTTAGAAAAACATTTGTATCCTACTGAGTTTGTGTAAATTTACGTATGAGGAGATTTGCTCACAGAAGAGCGCTGTTTTACCGTTTAGTCATCATTTTGTTGTTTTCAGCTCTCTCTGGCTGATTTTCACACACAAAATGTTCTCGATGGTACTCTAAACACTAAATTTACACACAACTTTCAAAAAGGATTGCTAAATGAGGCCTATTGTTTGTCTTAGTAAGAAAATCTGTATTAAAAATTTTATGTAAACATTATGTAGATTTCAGTTCCTTTAATGACAGCAGCAACGTTTCGATCATAGAGTGAAGAGTGAGGTGATCATACCGGAGTACATCCTACTGGGACAGAATGGCACCATGGTTCCGTCTGCATTTATGGGTGCCACCATGACCGTGTACACATCACCACACGTGACTTCTGACACGTCACACATGCTCTCTCCCGGTGCGGGGCTGCAGGCATAGTCCCGGCCTCCACCTGTCACCTGGGCCGTGAAGTTACCTAGGGGGCTCGAGGACCACCATGTCACACGCAGGGTATTATTGACGCGTGTGTAAAGACGGATTCTTGAAGGACAGCACTTACCTGGACAGAGAGTGAGGCACTTTTAAAATGGATACTTTCTTACCTACTTAAAGCAGAAAACACTAAACATGCTGATTGGCATTTTTTAAACCAATGAAGTCATGTAACTCACTGGTGGAGTAGCCTTGGTACGTGCATACTGCCGTGTCTCCCTTGGAGTTGGTGGCCTGTAGCGAGACAGTGTAGTTTGTTCCGCAAGTGATGCATCCCATCAAGCACTTGGTCTGCGTGGTGTGACATGTGGCATTGCCTCGTGATGAGGTCAATGATGCCATAAAAGACAGAGCTCCCTGAGCATTTGACCAGCTGACATTACTCATCGCCTGGGTCACCTGAGCGACGTTCAAAGTGGCTGGACAGCACGGAGCTGGAGAGGGAGGAGAGGAAGACAGTAGAATTCGAATCTCAGAAGGCTCTAAAAATTACACACTGTTTTTAATAATATTAGAAATCGCTAAAGAATACAAACTGAGTAAACTTTATAAAATACAAACTGCTCCTTTAATGACAGCAGAATTACAAATCACCTCTTTAATGATAGCAGAAGGCATTAAACATAACAAGCCACTTCTTTAATGACAGCACATAGCTCTGAAAATAACAAACTACATCTTTACTGACAGCAGAAAGCTCTAGAAATTACAAACTGCTTCTTTAATGACAGAAAAAAACACTGACATTAAATGACAACAGGAAGCTCTAAAAAATATAAACTGCTTCTTTAATTATAGCAGAAAGCTGTAAAAATTCCAAACCAATTGTTTGATCATAGCAGAAGGCACTAAAAAGTATAAACCACTTCTTTAATATTAGCAGAATGTGCTAAAATTACAAACTGCTTCTTTACTGACAACAGAAAGTTCTAACATGAATTATTTTTAATTAGGAATTAATCAGTTGCTCAGAAAATCAGTTTAGCCAGTCACCACTGACAAGGAAACTGTACCTGTCTGGAAGGATATGCTGTAACTGGGAATGCTCTGTCCAACATCAGTGGAGGCAATGGAGGTGATCTGATAGGAGGAGCCACAAGATAATCTATTCACCTGACAGGATGTTGCAACTGATTGACAGGTGAAGGAGCTATCCAATCCAGTCACAGTGACCGTATATTTGGCAACTTTGTTAGTGGGCGTCCAGGTGATGTTGATGGAGGAGGAGTTAATCGATCTTACGGTCACTCTCTCAGGCATACAAGGAGCTGTGAGAAAATGTGAGTGAGAGATTTTATGAACGAGATTGTAGAGTACAATAATGTACAGTGTGTGTTTGTATTTTACCTGTTTCCTGTGTCTGGGGTCTGCAGGAGTGATTACACCCCAGTGCTTCATTGCAGGGAAAGACGAAGATATTGTACATGGTGTTGCAGTTGAGATCAGAGAGCACACACATAGGTGAGGTGTCATTACACAGCACTGTTTGGTTAGAAGAGTCCACAGCCTGCACCTTGTACAGGTCTGCCCCTCGCACCGCCAGCCACTGGATCATCAGGGACTCCCAGGAAATGCTATTCACGGTCACGATGTTTGGACAGCATGGGACTATATGAAAGACGGGATGGAACGGGAAAATGAGCTGTGTGTCAGGTCTGTGCAAGTCGCTTTGAATGGTACATGTGATTGTGTGTGGATTCTACATACTGGTGGTTTTGTTTAGGACGGGTCCTGGAGGACTGGCTCCAGCTTGGTTGTTAGCGAACACACTCATGATGTAGGAGTAGCCGCAATGGCAGCTGAAGTTACAGGAAGTGCCTGTGGAGTTACACATCTCTTCTATACCATCGTCTCTCTTGCTGAAGGCGGTGTAATAGTCCATGTAGGACACGGGGTTCCAGGATAGGGAGCAGATACCGGGTCTGATGTCATCCACACGGACCGGCTCTGGAGGACACGGGACTGAGAAACAGAGGAAGACATTTCATAATGCGATCATTTTATAATAAGACATGAAGTGGGAATTTTTTTGGGGGAAATCATTTGCAGGAGCGTTTAGAACGCAAATGAGGTACGCTATTCATGAAAATCCAGTTAGGTGGGAAAAAATCATTCTGGTCTAGACAGACATTTAAAAATGCCGGACTGAGGTGAAAAGATAAGATAATATTCAGTTTATCAGTCTCTCCATGAATGCTTGTTTAAGAGTCGGTTTCAGAATACATACATGACAGTCAGCTGATGCAATATTCATTTGCTTTAGCCGACGTTTCAAAATTCGCACAATCCACACTCTAGCTGGAAGCATGTGCATCTGAACAGAAACACTCACATGAAATGTAACGCTGCGGCTCTGAGGATTGGCTGAGTCCAGCTCGGTTGGAGGCAGTAACAGAGATAGAATGGATCCGTCCACAGCTCAGTGGACACAGAGTACAGGAAGTGGATGCAGACGAGCAGTTCAGTCCAGCCGAGCTCGTGGCAACGTACTGACTGGCTCCTTGAGCAGGATCCCAGGACACCAACACACCCACCACATCATTCACCATCGTGGTCACCAGTACAATGGACTGAGGAGTAGGAGGACCTGTGGACACAGATTTATTTAAATGCGTAGTCCATTTACATTTACTATCTAAAGAGTTACCACAGCACTGTTGAATTCTCAAATCTGATTGATTAAAAGATGTTGATTAATTATCTGTAACAGCAGCGCTGACAATAGTGAGAGCTGCAAGGTTTATATTAATGTGCTTGTTCTAATAGGTTATTGTTTCTATATTAACATATATATATATATGATGGAGATGATTATTTATGGAACATTTATGGAAGGAGTCTCCAGTGTCAGCACTTTGTATCAGACAGTAAGTTTTCCGTCATGGGAAAGTCTTCAGAATGGAGGATTTTGTGATTTCTTGGTAGCTTGACAAGCTCCCTTTTGTCTTTTTAGGCTCAAGAAAATGATAACAGGAGCTTGTTTCATGGATGTTATATAATATTAAATGTAACTATAAATGGGGAAAGATGTACAATGTTTAGTAATTTAACAAAAAAAGATGTAATCATTGGCACGTTGCTGTGTATAAGAGGAATAAAACACTTTGTGATTTGCTGTAGGAAAATAATCACCTTCGGTTTGGTAACAGTAACTCTAGTATCACTAAACAGTGTTATAGTTAAGGACAGTGACATGATATTTCTAGATTCTTTTGAAAATCTACTAAAGGCTAAGCAGTCCTCTTAACTTATTTACTTGTTAGCTCATTCAGCCTTATCCAATACAAAACTAAAAAAAACTTCTGACAACCTCCGCTGACTTACGGGTGATCTGGCAGACGGTGTAGTCGTCCCCAGGTACGCTTTGTGGACTCCAGGCATTAGCTTTGATGCAGTAGTTAATGCCGGCCTCCAGGTTGCTGAAGGTCACGTTGGTGTTGCTGGTGTTGAGGCGACTCTGTTGGTATGAGCCGTCACGAATAATGCTGACGCTGTACAGCACGGCATTCGGTACCGGAGCCCAGATCACCACAATGCTGCTGTTACTGGGGGAGCTGCTGTTTAACAGAGGAGCGGGCAACACTAATCACACACACAAACACAGACACGCACACACACACGGGGGTAGAAGGAGATTGATGATGTGATTCACTGAACTTGGGATAAATTGAAAGTACAAAGGATATAAGAAGTTCCTGAAGCAGGTTCCATTGGTTGCAGTGTGGCTAATTACAGAGGTGATGAGATGACATGGTTATTATTTAATAAGACGTGGCCAGGAATAAATATGTTGAGTTAATATTTCAAGGTCACAAACAAAATATCTCATGACCACAAATTATGTTGTGGCTGTTATTTGCATCTTGTATAACTTGAACACACAACATAACATACTGTGGAATGTCATATTTAGCATGTGGTCTCTAGGTAATTATTAAGTGGTTAACGGAGGAAAATGTCTTTCAGAATTAGCTTTGACACAGCCAGTGGTATATCACATTAGTGATGTAACACAATTATATTATCTGTAACTATGCTAGTATATTATATATATTGGCTATATATTAGTGCTCCAAATATTCATATCTGTATTCAGATTTAAACCTGAACCTGGCATGGCCTATACCAGAAGGTTTCGTTCTTTCTTTTTCTTCCTTCTTTCTTCCTTTCTAAAATAGAGATGTGTATGGGACTAGTTTTGTGCACATATACTAATTTTGTTTCTATCTGCTTTGCGATATTTTCGAAGTTAGTTGGTTCTGTTTCCCAAAATATAAACAAATTAGTAGCCTAATTTAAACTAGTGCAACACTGACCAGGCGGTTACTAAGGATGAATCAATGAACACTGTACGTTAATGTTTGAGACAAACTCACAAAGTAAATACCTCCCTCTGGTGCAGCTTATTTTGGTGCATCCCAAGGGATCCCTATTGCGATTCACACCTCTAGTCTCAACCAGATGCCTTGTGATCCTTTCTGACAAGCTTTCTCAAAAAAAAAAAAACAGAGTTTCTGTATCTGTTTGTGACCATAGGTGCAGGGTTAGGCATGGGTTCAGTTCTCTCTAATTAAAGCATCTTCTCATGGTCCTGTTTGTAACCACCATGCCACTTCAGTGCCTCTGTACTAAATAATATCTAGTGGAACTTCCTATTAAAAGAATACAGTGCACAGGTTAATGTTTCTGTTCTGCCCATCCCCAGCTTAATGCCACTTTATTCCTAACATGCTTGAATAGTGTGGTTGTAAAAAAATACTCTGTCCCATTGTGAATCTTTTGTAACGACTGAAGTCACTGCTTCTTACAGGTAGCCTTCTCATAATCGGAGCTCCATCGTTAACACTGCCGCCCAGTCCCCTGAGATACTCTGATATAATCCTGAGGTTTAGCTTCTTTCACCGTGCACCTGCAGAATGAGTTCGGATGCTGTGACTTACCTGATTGTACGTATTACAGAAGCCATATGGAAAAAATTGGAACACTCACTCACACACACACACACTTATGCCCTGGAGGTCAAATATGAGCCACATCCTGATTCCTCTTTTTAATTCAGCGAGGAGATCAGGTGACCGCAGGGGCCTGAGGCCTAGAGAATGGCCGACAGTGTGTGTGCATGAATGGGCTGTTTCTTTTGACTACAGGGGGATTTTCTTTTTTTCAAGTGTGGACAGAGAAGGAAGAATACCTGTCTTTGCCTGGACTGAGGATGAAGGCTGGCTCCTGCCACCACTGTTGACGGACATGACGCTCAGAGTGTAGTCGGTGTAAGGCTGCAAGCCGGACACCGTCCCTGGAGAGCCTGGCACGGATGTGTCTGATATGAAGGAGCCGTTGCTGGTCTCGGTGCGCAGGATGTACGAGGAGGCACCTGAGACTTGTGTGAACTCCACTGTGATGCTTTGGCTCTGTTTGGAGGAAGCCGCGATGTTGGTGGGGACATCAGGAGCTGGATAATTATAAACAATAATGTCTTTAATACTGTGTTGAAGATAAAATAGTCAATCATTTTGGGGATTGGGGATAAATGGAGGATGAATTAAATTCAATATGTTTAAGAATAAGCTTCTTTAGATGCTTCTAAGCTCATTAAAGGGGTACTCCAATATTTTTTGGCCTCTATGCACAGTATCTGTACTGTAGGTTTGACAAGAATTTCAACATGTTTCCCTGTAATACAAAAAATTAATAAAAATCTCCAAAACTCACAACCTTATAATGGACATCTAAGGGCAGTTGAAAAAACACCATATATGCAATGTACATATTTTTTGTAAAACACTTTTATGAATTATGAAGTTCAAAATTAAGGTCTAAATCTGTATAATTCTGATGAAAGTGTAACAGTAATTGAGTTTACGTCATATAGTCATGTACTGACCGTATTCTACAACTGCCCATAGATTTTTATTATAACTAAACAGGGTTTTCTCTTTTCTCGGTACATGGAAACAAAGTATTCATATAATGAGTCATATTCACAATACTAATGCATTCAGCAACTGCCCTTATACTTTTGTTAGAAAGTCAGGTGTGTGAGTATTCCTTTAACATGTTCTAATGACATTTGTAATACATACATCAACTGCCCTTAGAGTCAATATGCGTGAGCTACTTCTTTCTGTTCTTTTTTTTTAGTACACAGAAACATTTCAGAATGCTAGAGTATTCCTGTAACGTGTTCTATTTACTTTAATAATGTATTTGGCAACTGCCCTTAGACGTAATGTGAGTGGGCTGAGAGTAAACAGGGTTTTCTTTTTTTTTTTTTGGGAAACAATAAAAAATGTTGTACATACCAGTGAATCTGTCCACACTGGCTTGAGCCAGCACTCTCATGGAGCTGTCCAGTGCCTCCACCTTAAAAGTGTAGGCGGTGTTGGGGGACAGAGTGTTGATGGAGCCCATGACGGTGTTCTGGCTGAAGCTGCTGAAGCCAGAAGGATTGGGAGAGTTGCGAGGCGTAGCTGTGAGTCTGTATGAGGATGAGCCTGCGTATTTACTCCAGCTCAGCACTGCGCTTTTAGAGGTGACCGTATACACGCTGACGGTTAGATCAATTCCTGAGGGGTAAGAGAGAGACACGGAGAGATACACAGAGACAGACATGGAGAGAGACATGGAGAGAGACACAGAGACAGACACAGAGAGAGACACGGAGAGAGACACAGAGACAGACACAGAGAGAGACACGGAGAGAGACACGGAGAGAGACACGGAGAGATACACAGAGACAGACACGGAGAGAGACACAGAGACAGACACGGAGAGAGACACGGAGAGAGGCACGGAGAGAGACACAGAGAGATACACAGAGACGGACACAGAGAGAGACACGGAGAGATACACAGAGACAGACACGGAGAGAGGCACGGAGAGAGGCACGGAGAGAGGCACGGAGAGAGACACAGAGACGGACACAGAGAGAGACACGGAGGGAGACATGGAGGGAGGTGCAGAGAGAGACACGGAGAGAGACACAGAGACAGACACGGAGAGAGACACAGAGACGGACACAGAGAGAGACACGGAGAGAGACATGGAGAGAGGCGCAGAGAGAGGTGCAGAGAGAGACACAGAGAGAGACACAGAGAGAGACACGGAGAGAGACACAGAGAGATACACAGAGACGGACACGGAGAGAGACACGGAAAGAAGCACGGAGAGAGACACGGAGAGAGACACAGAGAGAGACACCGAGAGAGACGCAGAGAGAGACACGGAGAGAGACACAGAGAGAGACGCAGAGAGAGACACAGAGAGAGACACGGAGAGAGACACGGGGAGAGACACAGAGTGAGGCGCAGAGTGAGACACGAGGAGAAACACAAAGACAGACAAGGAGAGAGACACGTAGAGAGACACAGAGACACACACAGAGAGAAACATGGAGAGAGACACAGAGAAAAACATTTAGATAAACACAGAGAGAGACATTGAGAGAAACACAGAAAGAGAAAGAGAGAGAGAAATTCATTTATTCATTTATTATTAAACCAGTATTTTAAAAAATATTTTTGTTGTCTCACTAGAAAACACAAAACTGAACCTTACCTTGCCCGTCATTCTGTAAACAGAAAAGGAAAAAAAAAGGAAAATATTATTAATTTTACAGTATGAATCCTGCAACGTCCATCACCTTTTTTTCACACAGAGGTATTGTTATTTATTATTCTTAATCATTACAAACATACCTGTGCAACAATTCCAAGTAAAAACACCCACAACGTCACACCACTGAGTCCCATTCTCTTCAAAATCCTGCCTGGGTCTTATCAAGCGCTGTTTATTACCCGTGTTATATTCTGCTCTCTCTCTCTCTCTCTCACGCTTCAGTATGTATATTGTTTTTTTTTTCTTGGCATTCGTTGAAATACCTGAACTTGTCCCCGCCCCTTTGGTAAGCCAACCAATCAGAGGTGAAGGAGTTCAACACCTATAGGCAGGTGGACAAGACAGAGGAAATGTCTAGAATTTGGTTGCTATAATAATTAATATAAATAAATGTATTAATAAAAAAAAATCAATAATATATATACAATTTAAAAATTAAGACATAATTATTATTAATGGTTATATATGTACCATTGTTTTTACTTTTATTATAGTTTACAGATTTGATCATAGACAAAGTGGTACATGATATGAATTAAATAAGATTAGATCCTACGAACTTTATTAAAGTTTTGTGCCCTTAAGATAGAAAGTCTTTTTTCTTTAGATTTTTTTTAGTTGAATTATTTTTGTTGTATTATTTGATATTTTATGAGCATTCATTTAATTTCTTAAATGTGTAACATGTTTAATTGACTTTTTTTTTAAATTCCCTGCTTTATTCAAATTCCTTTTTACTATTTTACCTTAATTAATTATTTATTTTATCGTAACGTTGTTGTTATTTCTAGAATGATTTATTCCTAGAATTTTTTTCTTTCTTCTCTTATGCTGTTTTATTTTACTGTTTCTTTGTAAAGCACTTTGCGCCCCATTTTAATGAATTAAAAGAAATGTTTTTTCAATAATATTAGTATAAACTGTAAGACAAATATACTGTATGTTGTGTTCTACAGTATGTGTGTCTAAATCAAGTGATTAGTAACTTAACTTTATATAATTTTGAGAAAAGTTACAACTATTTATGTAGTAAATGCAATCATTATAAAACATATCTTTTTTCTTTATTTTTTTTGTTTAATTTTATATTTGTTGTATCATTTGCCATTTTATGAGCAACTATTCATTTTTTGTTTAATTTAATTTGTATGAAATATTGCTTTTCTTAAGCTGCAGTTGTCTGTTTTTATCAAATTCCTTACTGCAACTTTATCTTGCTTACTTGTTTACTTATTATTATTATTATTATTATTATTATTGTTATTGTTACTACATTATTCTTTACATACACATTCTATTTGATCTATTTTCTGATTTTCTCTTGTTATCTCTTATCTAGACACTTGCTCTAAATTGTTTATGAAGTTACTAAAGTAATAAAACCCCTGATAACTGTGTGCACATACTGTGTAACTGTGTACAGTATACAAACCATTCACACACGGACGCGCACGGACGCGCACGCACACGCACGCACTGACGCAGCCGTCACTGGTGACGCAATTACGTATTCGGAGCCTGTACGTTTAAGCAAAATGGCAGCAGGAGCAGAGCACGGGTTGAAGAAAATAGTTTGGCAAAGTAAGTTTATTTGGTTATTAAATGTGTTTCAAAGGTTGCATAGGTTGCATAGGAACGCGTCCAGATTGTACACGTTGTGTGTTTTCATAAAAGACCCATAACATGTCCGTAAACATAAATACGGAAGTTTGGGAACCGAGTGTAATGGAAGTAACAGTCGTGTTTCCTGTTATGTTAAAACTCCACCTTGCAACACACTTTATTTTCACATTATTTATTTGTATTTATTTGTGTGTTTTTTTTCTAGCAGAGATTAAAGTGTTACAGTTTGAGCTGACAGTCTATAGCACAGCTGTACTTTAATTAGCATAGCTACGTGGCTAACCTAGCTTTCTGAAGTTAACCTGTCATTTTCTACATGTCTAATAAAGTCTGGAAGCTAAACACAGTAAACAACTGATCTGATTTTTTATTCTAATACAATTATAAAAATATAGTTATCATGGGGAAACAATAAGGAAAGACACTACAGACGAATAAGATCGTTTTTAAACAATATATCACAACATATCTTCTTGCAAATATTAGCATTTATGTATAAATTTGCATTATTTATGCAAATATGGCGCCTTCTAATTAAATATGCATTCATTTGCATACTTCATAAAACCAAAATAATTATTAAAATATTAATCATAGTAAATAATTTTTTCATGCCTTTCTGGTTAGTAATTTGCTTTGCTTTTGTAAACCAAATGAAAAAATTAGGATATAAATACTCAGATATTTTTTTTTTGTAGCATTTAATAACATAATGTTAGTCTGTTACATGTTTCTGGATGCATTTCATCATTTATCACTTGGGTACAGATAGCATAGCTGTCAAACCTCCTGTAACATTAGCTAATTATATTAATACTTGTTTATAATTTTGTGGTTTTGTAATGGAAAGTGCTACAGAAATCACTTCTCATCACCTGACGTTAGTAAACGTTATCCCGGGTCCTTACTTACGGTTTATTGCAGATGACAAGTTCTTTGGGCTTGAAAATGAACGCAGGCTGTTATTAAACATTCAAGACCATAAACACAAGCTGCGTTGTTGGAAAAAAAAAAAAAAAGACCTAGACGTGACCTTCAGGGTGGCTTTAATGTCTTAAATATAGCTGCACAGTAGAAGGTGATTAAATGCACGTTTCAGCCTCTTGAAGCTGTGAGCGCTAGCGATGCGTCTTTTGTAAACGAGTCAGCTCTTTTAGGTGAACGCTGAGAACCGATTCACAAACTTGAGCTGTTCGTTTGGAGTGTATAGGCAATGCTGTCACTCTCGCAGAGTAAGATTTCAGGGAACAGTTTCAGCCATGAGAAGACATTTCTTCAGTGTCTTTTGTACGAATTTTATTACAGCTGTCTTCACTTAAGGAATTTGTTTGCTTGTGATTTTGGTGTATTGATGGATTTCTTCACACAGGAATCAAGGACACTATTATCGCAGACTGCAGAAAATCAGAAGTATGGAAGGTGAGTGTGTTTTATAGTTTTAAGCAGTGCATGTCTTCAGCCTAACAGGGTTTCTCATAGTTTTTAAGGGCAAAAAAAAATCATCTCGTTTGTTAATTGGAAGACACTGATGTCTTTGAGCGGTTTGTTAATTGTATACAGGGAATAAAGTAGTGCACGAGCATGGACACTGATACGGGCAAAGGTTGAAGCTCAGCACACTTGCTTACTTGGATGAAATGTTTGTTCTTCTGTGCGACACTGCCTGGATTGTCATTTCCTCTGTGTGTGTGTGTGTGTGTGTGTCCATTGTGTGTTGCTCATGTAGATAATGATGCTGGACAGCTTCACCACACGGCTCTTGTCGTCGTGCTGCAAAATGTCCGACCTGATGTCCGAGGGCATCACGAGTAAGTACCTGAAGGATGGGAAAAAAAAAAAGAGATAGAGATGCACTCCTTTAATAGCGACTCTGATTGGTCAGAAGGTGCTGATTAGGATTCATTGTTATATATTTTATTCATATGAATGTGCTCTAATTCAGTAACGTCTGATACATTAACACTAAAGTTGCTTCCTAAGCATGTATAGGTGTGTGAACCTGTGATGATGGTGTGTGAACCTGTGATGATGGTGTGTGAACCTGTGATGATGGTGTGTGTCCTGTTTGCAGTTGTGGAGGATTTGTTCAAAAGCAGAGAGCCAGTCCAGGAGATGAAGGCTATCTACTTCATGGCTCCTACTGCTAAGGTCTGTACTATACTGTCAGCTAATTTGTTTGTGTATTCTATAAATAAATACATGCAGTATTTTATCCTGTTTTTAAAAAAAAAAACTAATTCCTTTCCGTGCTGCCGGCTTGGTGTGTGTGTTTTTTTTCCTTTCCTAACAGTGTGTAGATGCATTCATAAACGACTTCAAGCTCAAACCCAAGTACAAAGCTGCGTATGTCTACTTCACTGACTGTAAGTGTTTATGTTGTATGTGGTAAGATTCACCATGAGTGAGTAACGCACTTGAGTGTAATGATCTGTAGTATTGCGTTGAGCTTGGTGTGCGTTTGTAGGATTTGGATCGGAAGACATGACAGAATCCCTCAAATGAAAACAATCTCTGTATTCTTTAAAATTATTATTTTTTCTCTTGACTGCATGCACACATTTTATATAAACTCTTACAGGAAGCAGCTGCTTTCGAAAAGAGCTGCTGACTGCATTGCTTCTTTTAAAACTTATAACTTTTCAGAAGAGCACAAAGTGCTTTTTTAACTGTTGGACAATCAGGTTGCAAGTTATGGGGCAAGCGAAAAAAAAAAAAACACAAGTGGTTGAAACAAATAAAGTCCTGGTTGAAAAATGAGTTACTGAGCAGATATGAAGCCATTTAAGACGAAACAAGCGTCACATTATTTCACTCCTTATTTCAGGTGCATTACTGATAATAACGAATGTAATAAAGAGAACAAGATAAGCTAGCTGATCCTAGCTAGGATTTGTAAGAGCGTTGTCATGGTTACAGTGTGCTCGTGCATGCTCCATTTTGAAACAGATTTTTGTCATATCAGCACGAAAAGCGCTTCATCTAGCACTTTTTCATCCTGGTTGCACTGCTGTATTACAAAGCATGTTTATTTTATTTTATTTTTTATTTTGGAATACCACGATTGATCGTTTCATTCAGTGTCTTTATTTTTTGGGGGGGGGGGGGGGGGGGGGGGGGGGGGGGGGGGGGGGGGGGGGGGGGGGGGGGGGGGGGGGGGGGGGGG
>CM075018.1:21981865-21991865 GCA_037576675.1 Pangasius sanitwongsei
GCAATTTTTTTATAAAAAACATTTTTTTTTTTTTTTTTTTTTTTTTTTTGTAATCCTCTTTTTTTTTTTTAATTCCTGTTTTTTTTTTTTTGCCCCCCCCCCCCCCCTCCCCCCGCACACACAGACTGTCCAGATGACCTGTTCAACAAGATGAAACAGTTCTGTGCAAAGCACATCAAAGTGTGTAAAGAGATCAACATCTCCTTCCTTCCCTTAGAGACTCAGGTCAGTGTTGCTGTTTGATGTGTTGTGTAAATTTGTTGTTGAGCCTAAACAGGGTTTGTTAAAACATACATACTCATTGAATGTTTCAGTGTTATAGCCAAGCACCAACATGCATTCCTCCATCTTCAGCTTTGTTTACATCAGGAAATTTCTTACTTAGAAGAAAAGGGAGAGTATGAAACCACAGCAAGGGTGGTGTTATGAAATTATTGCTTTAGAGCCAACACAACAGAATGGCTTGCATGCAGAAGTTCCATCATGCCACGTAATACTGGAGTGTTTCTGAGAACTGATTGGGTAACGGGGAGTGTATCAGCTGGAGGAAATGGGACAGTTACACTATTCCAGGTTGTGGTTGATTGTTTATCTGGACTCTGTTTAATCTGATCTGCTTCCTTAGAGCACATGTTCAGTTGTTTAGGAGGATTCTTTGTATCGCATTGCTTTTGTTATATTTTTTTAATTTGATTTGGTTAGTGTTGATTTGAGGTGTGTGTGTGTGTATGTACGCGTGTGTGCAGGTGTTTGCCTGTGATAAACCCAAGGCCTTCAAAAGCATCTACAGCAGTAACAGTCAGGATCGAGGGCTAACCCTAGAAAGCATCGCCGATCAAATCGTCAGTCTGTGCGCCACCCTGGACGAGTACCCTGGTGTCCGATACAGGAAGTGAGTGAAAACACAGGTTCACACACACACACACAAACACACACGCACCAGAAGCATGAGTTCCGAGAGGGAAATAGCAGTGCATCAAAAAAACATCATCAAGCCCTGTGTCAGTGGCTTGGGGCGGAGCTAATTTACGGGTCGGAAAAATGTACGTAGAAGACTGAAATGATATTAGCCAGATCGATTGCATGGCAGTGTTTAATTGATGTATTTTTTAATTTGTTAGATTTTTTATGAAATTATATAATTGTGTATCTAGATACGCTTGAAACACTGCAAACTTTTTGCTTGACTTTTTATTCTGTTTAGGAGCCTTTAAGATACAATATGCATTAATACCTTATATACTGTATATTTCTGTAATATTTGGCCAAAGATAGTATCTGGTATTTCTGTGCAGGGATTCCATGATGGATTATGCTAAACTGCTAGCTGAGCTAGTGGACAAAAAACTAGCACGACATTATGAGCTGGATGACAGCAACAAGAAGAAGGTGGCCTTTTTTTTTCTGTCCTACTTAATCTTCCCTCACTCTTTATTTCTGTCTTTCTCATTTAACCATTTGTAATCTCTGCACTTCAGGAAAAGACCCAAGCTCAGCTAATCATTGTCGACCGTGGGTTTGACCCTGTGAGCCCGATACTTCACGAGCTGACATATCAGGCCATGGCTTACGACCTCATACCCATCAACAGTGACACCTACAGGTAAAGCCTTCCGTTTCAATTTATAAGCCTCCACTCTGTGAGATGGACAGACAGTCGATTGGTCAGTCAGACAGAGAGTTAGTTAGCTGGTCACTCATTAGATTAGTCAGTCAGTGAGTCAGTCGTTAGATTAGTCAGTCAATCAGTCAGTCAATCATTCAGTCAGTCAGTCATTCAATCAGTCAGTCATTCAGTCATTAGACTAATCAGTCAATCAGTCAGTCATTCAATTAGTCAATAAATCAGTCGGTCATTAGATTAGTCAGTCAATCAGTCAGTCAGTCATTCAATTAGTCAATCAGTCAGTCATTCAGTTAGTCAATAAATCAGTCGGTCATTAGATTAGTCAGTCAATCAGTCAGTCAGTTATTCCATTAGTCAATCAGTCAGTCATTCAATTAGTCAATAAATCAGTCAGTCATTAGATTAATCAGTCAATCAATCAGTCAGTCATTCAGTTAGTCAATAAATCAGTCGGTCATTAGATTAATCAGTCAATCAATCAGTCAGTCATTCAGTTAGTCAATAAATCAGTCGGTCATTAGAGTAATCAGTCAATCATTCAGTCAGTCAGTCATTAGATTAATCAGTCAGTCAGTCATTCCATTAGTCAGTCAATCAGTCAGTCATTAGATTAGTCAGTCCATCAGTGAGTCCGTCAGTGAGTCCGTCACACCACAGAAACATATCTGTGAGTTGAACTGTGGTTTGTGTGCCAGGTACAAAGGGAAGGATGGATCAGAGAAAGAAGCGTTACTGAACGAAAATGATGAACTGTGGATGAAACTGCGACACATGCACATCGCCGAGGTCACCGCGTGAGTCACTATACTCAAACTCAAATAACTAAAATACATTAGATTTAAAATGCTTCAGAAGGGTTTCACTTATTGCAGTAGTAGTCCATCACATCAACTTCTTGCTTCTTTAGTCCTGCATGGAAGGTACAGAAGGAGGTGACGGAGTTTTTTAGCCTCCAGTTTTAGCACTGTGCAAATTGCATGTGTAAATCCTCAAATGGGAAGAGTCTGATGAGTATTACACTGTTGAACCCATGGATTACGTAATGTTGGCTTCAGCTTCAAAAACAGAAATAGCTTGCGACTATAATTATTCTGTCACATTATCCAAATAACACTTCTCTTATTGAACAATTTGGTGGGGTTTTTTTGTTATAATTTAGGCAAATTCCCAAACTGGTGAAGGAGATCTCTGCTAACAAGAAGCAGCCTGATGCGAAGGTGCGGACTTGTTCTCATTCAGGATCTCATTCAGGTTTAGATTCTCTCTGCCCTGTTTACCATTTCAGACTTTTGTTTGCTTTTGTTCTGTACTTCAGATTTCGATAGGAGGATTAGCCCAGCTCATGAAGCAGATGCCCTCCTTCCGTAAACAGGTCACTCAGGTACGTAACACCTGATGCCTGGCCCTGTCTCTGGGGACCAGTGTCCTAATACTCACATGACACACTCCTGGTTTCGCAGTGCACTTCCTGGAAGGTTTCCTTTCATTGCTGAGAGGTGATCTGTGGAGTTAGTGCCATGCCCTGACCTCAAGCCATTTCGCCTGAATTCTCTACCTAATAGCATCTATGATGCTTGCAGAGTATAGCGCTGTCTCAAATGCTACACTTTGTGCACTTTTACTGTGAGTAGTGTGTTCACTGTTGTACTAAAAAGAGTGGACCGCTGGACACTAATTGCACTCGGTAGCAGTGTAGTGTATATTCCACTAAACTTTAAAATGGCTGCCTTTGCTGCAGTTCTGTGGCATGAGGTACCTTAGAGAAAACACTTTCTCTTTCTGTTTCTTCCTCTTCTCAGAAAACGGTTCATCTGAGTCTAGCGGAGGATTGCATGAACAAGTTCCAGAGCTCAGTGGAGAAGCTGTGCAAAGCGGAGCAGGTACAGCGGAAATACCGGTGTTGGAAAATTGCCCACCCCTTTTTTTTTCCTTTTTTTTTTTTTTTTTTTTTAATATTTAGTAATACTGCAGAAACACAAACTCCAGCTGTTGCAAATAAATCACTGAAACAGCTATGGCATAAAAACATGACAAAATAAATCTTTAAGATTTAAGAAGATTTCAATATCTGTTTTTTTTTTTTTTTTTTTTTTTTTGGGTTGCTGTTTGTTTTTAAAGTGAAGTAGGAGATTAAATGATATGGGATTTTGGGATATCAGGTGGGCAGTAGACAAAAAGGATTTGCAAATTATAAGCGGCAGCCACGTAGTGCTGACCAATCGGGGCCAGCTGCTGCTGTCAGTAATACAATAATTAAAGGTAGTTCTGTCTTCTGTGTATGTCATATACCCAAAAAGACACATGGTTAGTTATAGCAGAGGTGCCAACTTTTATGTTTCAGCGGTACCACTTGCTTTAGCGATCTAGGAGACACTTAAAAGTGATGCTTTTCTGCTTTTTCAACCGAAGCAACAGTCAGAGCAAACACAACTCAGATTCGCAGAAATTCTAATTCCCTGAATGGGAAATGATGCCTGATATGATAGTTCCTTCAGGTTCATGCTGACTTTATCTGCTTTAGCCTGAGAGTTCATGAACCTCAGTCTCAGCTGTGGTATATCTGGTCATAAGTAATAAAAATAGAGAAGCTGCTTATTATTAAGTTGCCATTGCACTGGACTTTTGCCTCGCTGTTTTCTTACTGTTGCTTGGGCACATCTGAGGGAAAAAACAAACCTTGTAGCTAGTGAATATTACCGACATAATCACAGCCTCCAGAACCAACATACTGTTAATAGTAGGTAGTGTTAGGTAGTGCGACTAATTAAAATACATTCTAAAGGATGGAATCTGTGATTTTATATATATATATATATACACACACACACACACACATTCCTTTATCTGTAGACAGATGGTTCGGTGTGTTTTTGTTCACTGTCTCCTTTTAATATATTCTTGATATATTATTCTCTATGTGATTGTATAAGCAGTACTTTCTAGCTGTGAGCATGATAAGGACCCAGTCTAATGAACATTTTTAATTTAATCCAGTCTTACTAAACCCTCAAGTTGAGTTAGTCTGAGTTCGTCCTCACTGTACATTTCTGTGCCTGTAGGACCTTGCCGTTGGTTCTGACGTAGAAGGTCAGAAGGTGAAAGACCCCATGAGGACGCTGCTGCCCATCCTGCTGCACCCGCACAGCACCCACGATAAGATCCGTGCCGTGCTGCTCTACATTTTCAGCCTGAACGGTGCGTCGTCTCGCCCTAAACGCTGTATTCTCACTCTTAACTTACTGCTTTCCACCCAACACGAGCAGAGAAAGCTACAGCTTGTTATGCTGTCTGAATATAAAAAAAGTTTTAAATAGCCTTTACATTTTACAAATGACTAAAAAAAGCTTAAAAGTGTATGATGTCAGTTTCTTTTTTTTGAAGGAGAAGAACAGCTGTAATGTTAAAGTGATGTCACTTTTCAAAGTAGAAGCTTTTGAGAAAGTTTCCACTTAGTCTTGAATGCCACATAAGATCAATACCGGGCCTCTAACACACGTCTGATACTCAAAAGTTTATGCACCCCTGCTTATAGAAGGTTTTTTTTTTTTGTTTTTTTTTAAATAAGTGTGAAGATATTAAGATATTATGCAGTGAACCAAGAAACTGTTTTAAACAAGTTAAAATCATTTTATATTTTAAATTAGTCAACTATTCCTGATGAAGCTTTGCCCACACACACTGGTTGTATTTTTGTCAGCCATCTTCATGAAGGACTTTCCCCAAGGAGGCTTTCCTTAAACTTAGCTGAGCTCCTCACTGCTTTTCCTAAGATCTTTCAGGGGAACGTGTAATGTAAAGTAAAAATGAGTTACTAAAAATACATTTTGATTGGAATTCACTCGTGAGTGATATATATATATATATATATATATATATATATATATATATATATATATATATTTTGAAGGTGTTGGAAAATATATAATTAATCAAGTGTACCACACACGTTTGATATTGATGTACTGTTACATTTAAACTGTTTTTTTTTTTCCTGTGTCTGTGATTTTCCGAGAGCAGGGACGACAGAGGAGAACCTGAATAAGTTAATTCAGCATGTGAAGATTGAGGCGGAGCCGGAGTACATCACCAACTGGAAAGACTTAGGGGTGCCTATCATCAGCTCGGTGAGAGAGGCTAGCTCTTTTCTAACAAACAGTAAAGTTGGGTTTCCCGAATGCAGAGTCTCTTCACATACGCGTTTCTGTATTTCTGCAGTCGAGTCTGTTCTCGCTCCGGAAGCCGTCTAGAAGAGATCGCTCCCAGGAGGAGACGTACAACCTCTCCAGATGGACACCAGTTATCAAGGACGTGATGGAGGTGAGCTATACACCATTCTCGACTCCATTCTCCTCCTCTGGTTTTTATAATCCGCGAGTAGGACAGCGTAAACTCCTCTGTCCTGTGTTGGAAAACTTCCCAACCGACAGACTGCAGACTCCTTTGTCAGACCAAAAAACAAAACAAAAAACAGTAATGTATTAATAAAAATACTGTAATTTGCACCTGCACTACTGTCAGTGCTGCTGTTATAGAAAATGAATCAACACCTTCTGACCAATCAGAATCGAGAATCCGGCAGCGCTATGGTGTAAATGTTAAAGTTAGAAAGTTTACTTTATTTGCTTTATTGTTTTGTTGAAGCCCAGTGTCGCATACGATTGGCCACAGATGTGATGTTGGCGCTGACCACCTGCTGACCTCACTCCTTTGTGTGTGTGTGTGTGTGTGTGTGTGTGTGTGTGTGAGACAGGATGTGGTGGATAATAAGCTGGACACAAAAGAGTGGCCGCACCTGTCCGAGTGTCCCTCTGCGTGGAATGGATCCCGAGCTGTGAGGTAAGCCAGAGACCAGTCATCATTAATCCATGCTTTCCCACCGTAAATAAAGTCCAAATTCCACACACATTATAGGGAAAGTACATTAATTGTTCATATAAAACTGGAGGATTTAGATACAATTTATATAAGTTCGGTTTCATAAAATTATTTGCATACAAAGGTTGAGAGAGTCAGTTTTTTTTTTGTTTTTTTTAAAAATATATATATGTTGTTCAACTCTGATAAAGTCCACGACCCTGATCTATGGTTAGGTTTCATATGTATGCGGACATTCATTAGTGCAAAAGGCAGAAACTAAGGTTAAACCAGCATTTTTATGATAAGAAATCTGTAGGGGTGCTCATGTACATCTCTTTCATTCTCTCCCTCATGCCCACAGAGTTGTGAGGTAAGGTTTCATAGATCATATGCATATATAGAGGTGTGACCATAATCACGTAAACCAGTCAGTGTGAAATTGTTCCAATTTTGTCCCAATACCAGTTTAAGCAGCAAAAATATCAGTAAGGAAGATTATTAGCTAATAGAACTTTGTATGATGAAAATGAAGCAGCACTTTAGTTTTAGCACTGAAACAGGTTTTACTGATCTGGGAGCGATTAGCACCAGCACCTTCTAGTGCTCCACAGTGTGTTCTTCATTGTTCACAACTGCATCACATTGATGAATGTGGTTTTCCTTTATCAGCACAAAAACAGGCAGTTTTATCAGTTTATTTCATCAATGTGTCCATCGTCGTGTGGAATTTTTTCTGTGTGTAACCCTATAACCTATATAACATTTATGGTATATTAATGTCCGTGAGAAGAGATTGGTTCCGCGGTTCCATTGGTTTATCAGTAAATTAAAATATTCTGATTTTCCCTCATGATCATCCCTTTTTACTCAGCGCAAGGCAGAAACATAAGCTGAGCTCCCCGGACGACCACAGGAGCGGCTCCCGCCTCATCATCTTCATCCTGGGCGGAGTCAGCTACTCAGAGATGCGCTGTGCCTACGAGGTCACCAAAGCCACCAAGTCCTGCGAGGTCATCATCGGTGAGTACATACAGTCTGTCCTGAAGTGTTTTATTCCTCTTATACCACAGCAATTCGCCGACACTGTATTTATTTATTTATTTATTTATTTATTTATTACATTTATTACAGAACTTCACACTTTTTGACTGTTGGCAAATTTGCTGTGGTATAAATGAAATAAAACACACCAGGGCATGCTGAAAATAATCATCGTTATGGTGGTAAGAGTAACTCCACTTTGTGTCGGGTCACATCACATCACCCCGTCGTTGATTAGTTTCTTATAACAGCATGACATTAAAGCCTTGAAAGTTTTGGCTTATTCAGGCGTTCGTGTTAAATTATATTATTCAGTATTAAAAGTGAAAGTAATGGAAAAGGTACGTAGTTACAAGAGTCACGAGAGTTTCTTTTCCCCCTCTTGGTCCGTCTCTGCAGGTTCCACTCACGTCCTGACTCCCACTAGCCTACTGGAGGACATTCGAGACCTGAGCAAAAAACCCATGGAGACTTTCACAGTAGTGGACGAGAAAGCCAGCTGCTGAGCGTCAGGACTTTGGAAACCCTCACGCTCCCTCTCCTCCTCATCCTCCTCATCCTCCTCCTGCCTTAATCTAACCCTGTCTTTCTCCAAAGCACTCTCTGTTAGAGGATTGAAGGGAACTCGGATGTGATCAGTTTTAAGGGCCTCCCCCAGTTCTGTTACAGGCTGCACACCTGGGACAGGTAAATGCGTGCTGCGAGACTACCTGCCTCAGGTGTGTGAGGCTCTAATAGAAGAAATGGACATACTGGAAGGGGAGTACTGGACCTCTTCGTACAGCTTGAACAAACGTCAGACTCTGATGTTTGAAGATGATTCCAGAGGTGAAAGTTTATATGAGAAACATCAGGTGTCTGATTGGGTTAACATTGTTCAGGCTGTGTGAAGGTGGCCATTAAAGGGATGCTTCAGCGACCAAGCCAATGCGCGCTATTTTCCTCGACGTTTGGGGTCTGACCTTTGCTTCCTATGAGGATAATGTAGCAGAATAGATCATTAGTAGAAGTCTGTCTCACCCGAAATGTTTTCTGTAAATACATGTGCAAATCTTCATATATGCCAAATATACTCTCTTGTAAAACAGCAGAAAGAGATTGTATTTCCATTGTAAATTTAATTTTAAAGTGGAAGTACATTATCATCACATTTGTATCATTTCTGATTGGTCAGAAGGTGTTAATCAGTTTTCTATAACAGCAGCTCTGACAGTAGTGTATCTGCAAATCACCAGTTTATGTTAATGCACTCGTTCTAATACATTATCGTGTCTATAATAACAGTTAACATTTATGGAAGGAGTCTCCAGTGTCAGCGCTTTGTGGTTTCTCCGTAACGTGACAAGCTGCTGACAAGCTTTTTTTCACCAACTAATCAACAACTAATTATAGCTGCTATGAAGTAACTGACTATAGCTGCTCTGACGTAATGGGGGGCTTTTCAGATTTTTTTATAAACGGATAATGATCTTATAATAAAAAGCTCTAAGAGGTGGTCAGTTGCTGTGGTGTAAGAGGAATAAATTAAATTAAAGTTTAATTTAAACTTGAAACTTAATCACGGTTCCTGTAGAACGTTATAGAATTCATTTACACCTTCAGATTTGTTCATGTTTAAGTCAGTGCTGAGGTTTGAGGAGGATATTTACAGAGATTTTAGGTGAGAGAGATTTCTTTCACTTCTTAGCTACATTAGCTTCGTAGGAAATGAATCAAACACCGGGCATGTCATGTGATTTGGTGTAAATTAGAATTTTCTCTTGAGCAACCCTTTAAGATACATTAGTTTCACGATGAAGCTGATCATTCCTGTGAATATTTAGTAGACAAATTGTGCTAATGATGGCACTATCTGTGCCTATGAACTTCTTCATGTATTTATGCATTACACTAAATTGCGGTTAGAGTTCATACTGCTCCATTTCTGTCTTTTGTTGTGTAATTATCTCTGCACTGCTTTGTGTAACTACTTAACTATGCGCACACTTGGACCGAAAACCAGCGCGGTTGCATCACGGCCCTGTGTGACTGGAGTTCAGTTTTAATATATTCCTGATATGTACTGAATCACTGGAGCAGAATTGGTTGCTTTTCATTGCTTTTCAGACCCGTACATGATCTAAGAGTTCGTATTTGTTACTGTCTTGTTTAAACACATCCACAGTGACTTTGTGCGGAGTAAAGATCATCTGAGCGCTGCACCATGGAGCCTGCTTTAGTGCTCCAGCAAAGGGAACTGCACCTCTAATTATGCAAAATCGTACATTTCATAAAAATCCTTAACCAGGAACATAAGCACAAGGTGCCTTATTTAGTGATTAGACTGAAAATCAGTAATGCTGCAGGAGGAAGCACAGGATTACGCCTGTTAGATTGCTTAGACCTAAGATTGCATTTTCACATAAAGTGCTCTGGCCAGACTTTCTGAAAAGGTGTGAAAGAGAAGCTTGTAGCTGCTTTGTATTGCTGCATTTA
>CM075018.1:21996865-21998396 GCA_037576675.1 Pangasius sanitwongsei
AAAACAGGTTTAGGCTTCTGAAAAGACATGAATTCATGTCTCACAGAGATTTTTTTTTTTTTTTTGTCACAAGGCGATTCATTTATCAGTAAATATCACCTCTTTTGTGTCTAGAATATGAACTGGTGCAGAATGCCGTCTTCACGGACCCAAATGACCAGAGCGCCTGGTTCTACTACCGCTGGCTCCTGGGGAGAGGTGTGTATGTGTGGGTGTGAGTATGAGTGAGTGAGTGTGAGAGTGTGGGTGTGTGAGTGAGTGTGTGTGGGTGTATGAGTGTGTATGTGTGTGGGTGTATGAGTGTGTATGTGTGTGGGTGTATGAGTGTGTATGTGTGTGTATGAATGAGTGTGTATGTGTGTGTATGAATGAGTGTGATTGAGTGGGTGTGTATGTGGGTGTATGAATGAGTGTGTGTGGGTGTATGAATGAGTGTGTGTGGGTGAGTGAGTGTGTGTGGGTGTATGGGTGTGTGAGTGTGTGTGTGTATGAAGATTTTTGGCTTGTTGTTGATGATGATCACATGGTTTTATTTCTTCTTCCTGGACCCTGTGCTAGCGGAGCGTGAGGAGCTGATTAGCTGCGTGTATGTGAGCAGAGAGGGAGAGCGAGTCGCTGTGGCTTTCTCCAAACCTGTTAACGTGAGACATTTATAATGAGTTAAGAGTTTTCATGTTCAAATATCACTGCGGTAGAGGTAGGAACTTACTCACCGTCTCTCTGTGTCCCTCTCTGTTTCTCTCTGTGCCTGTGTGTGTGTGTGTGTCTGTGTGTGTGTGTGTGTCTCTCTCTCTCTCTCTCTGTGTCTGTGTGTGAGTGTGTCTGTCTCTCTCTCTCTGTGCTTCTCTCTGTGTCCGTGTGTCTCTCTATCTCTCTCTCTGTTTTTCTCTGTGCCTGTGTTTGTGTCTCTCTCTTCCTCTCTCTCTCTCTGTGCCCCTCTCTCTCTCTCTCAGGTTGTGAGTTTGATGTTGGTGTTAGATGGTCAGCCTCAGCAGGTGGAGTGGAGGAGTGTTCACCCTCGACTTCGCCACAGCCCCGTCTGGGTAATTTCTTTTTCTCTGTTTATGCACAGGAACTGATTTCAGTTAAATTATTTATTTTGTGCATGACATTGCTGAAATCACAGGTTACAGAAAGGGAAGCTTTTCTGAAGATGGGAAAACACAAATGTAACACTGGAAAAAAACAAAAGCTTTTAATGAATAACGTCACCAGGTTGTTAAACAAAAGGTGTAAACTACATAGCTTCTGTTGAAGTAGAACTTCTCATCTGCACGTCTCTCAGTCAGTAGTGGATGATTTAATTCTGTCTTAGTTTATAGCACAATAATTCGAACATATAATGTCACTTCATCTGCACTAGAGGGGAAAAAAAACCCTCAATACATGCATTCTGTGTGTATAACATCCTCTCTCTCTCTCTCTCTCTCTCTCTCTCTCTCTCTCTCTCTCTCTCTCTCTCTCTCTCTCTCTCTCTCTATTTTGTGAGAGCTAAAACCAGGCTCTATAAGAGACAAAAAAAAAGAAAACA
>CM075018.1:22007394-22030973 GCA_037576675.1 Pangasius sanitwongsei
CCCCCCGCGCCCCCCCCCCCCCCCCCCCCCCCCCCCCCCCCCCCCCCCCCCCCCCCCCCCCCCCCCCCCCCCCCCCCGGCTTCCTCTCTATCCTGTCATTCAGAATAACACAAATCAATCACAGGCGTCTGTTCATTACTCATCATATATGCTCAAAATGAGAGTACTATCCGGTGTCATTCAGAAGAGAACAGGTTTTCTTTTGAGTCTGGTTCATCTCAAGATTTCTTCCTCGTGCCATCTCAGGAAGTTTTTTCTTGCCATTGTTGCATCTGACTTGCTCATTAGCGAGCTAAGTCTACATCGGGATTAACATAAAGCTGCTTTCTGACTACGTCCACTGTTAAATGCACCATAGAAATAAAATTGAATTGAATTACTGTAAACACAATAAGGTAGTCAGGCCTCTCTTCAATCCATGTTCATTTGTGTCATGATTTCAAACAATACAATGGCTGGATTTGTGTGTCTGCTAAAAGTAAGCATGTTTTAGTGCTCGCGCTCAGAGATTGTGGCTATGACCGATATATGAGAGAACTGCAAAAAAAAAAAAAAAAAAATAGGAGTCTGCACCTGGTTTACATTACTTGAAAATCAAAATAAATGACACTGTGCAAAACAAGCAGGGTCCCTAGGTCAATCCTGAGCTCAGATTATTATTTTTTTTTAGTTTTGCATGCTCCCCACATGTTCTCAGGTGTTTTCTACCTCACCTTTCTCCTTTGTCTTCTTCTTCCTCTTTTTCTTCTTTTTTAAATCTGGGGCCAAATTTCTTATGCCTTCACCACCCACACATTTAAATAATTTACTTTGTCACACTTGAATCATTACTTTTTCTTCCTTAGCATGTTTTCAAGCACCAGCTGGATTCGTTACCTGTTCAGCCGAATCCCCTTCATCACAGGAGGTGACGTCGTAGACACACTACCAACAGCAGATCGGTACGGACGTACTGTTATTAGATCCGGTGGTAACAGTAACCGACTGTTACAAAGTGCTGACACAGGAGACTCCTTCCATAGATGTTAAATAAATGTCTACTTACAGAGCAAGGTTTTTTTTTTATTGGGCTTAATATTATGTGGCGTGCCTGCCATTCAAGTCCCTGTGTAAGTTGTTACTATAACACATATAACACATTAATATAAACTTGTAATTTGCAGCTACAGTCCTGTCAGAGCTGCTGATACAGAAATCAGAAACAGTCCCCACTTTTGAAATCTTTAAAAAAGAAGAAACACATTTTAAAATTTGAGAGTCATGTATGGTGAATTAAGATATTGTATGGTTACGTGTCACTGTTTAAGTTTTATTTATGCTGTACTGACTGTACTTTACTGCTTTACTCCTAACCCTGTACAACGGACATTTTAATTGTAAAAACATTTTTAATTGTAAATTCTGGGAGGTGTGTTCTGGGCATGATTGGGTAATTATATCAATGGATGCTGTTTCCAGTTGTCTGAGAGTGCAATATATTACTAATAGATGTTAATGATATAATAAATGTGCAGTGGGCTTACCGCTTTGTGATTTTCATACATACATTTAGAATGCATGAATCTAAAAATATCATAAATATTATACTACATTTCTCCTACCCCACAAATGAGTTTGCTTTACTTTGTCTTCCGGCAGGAATCGTCCCATGTTTGGCCGCTTCCCCTATGCCACGCATGATGATGATGACTTTGTAGAACCACCACTGACGGCATATCACGGGACAAACTGTAAGCAGCAAAGAACTGAGAGATAATTTGTGTGCTTAAAGTCAAGTCATTTATGTGCCTATTCAAATTAATCTATCTCTTTCTTTCATTTTCATTCCCTCTCTTTCTTTCAGATGGTCAGTTATCAGTGTGCTCCATAGACCTCCTCAAGTCTAAAACAGGCCAAAACCGCCTGGAGCATCACACGGACCGTTACCAAAGCGATAACCTCATCATCCGTCGAGGGCAGAGCTTTCAGATGTGGATAGAACTCACACGCTCTTTTGACCCCAAATCTGACAAACTACACCTCGAGCTCAGGCTAGGTAAGGTGTATTAGTCAACAACCATGGCTATCTTGATGCCTATGCCTATTATAATGCCCATGACCTAGCCAATGTTTCCATATTGTTTCCATTTTATTTCACTTTTATTTGATTTCATTACATTATTCAATTTTAAGATGATAAAACTCTTTTGCAAGTGTACCAACAATGGAATTCCATTAACATAATTAATATTAACACACAATGGTTATTGGAACCCTATAACCATTTTAAAAATGCTTGAATGATTCAGATATTGGACACCAGAGATTAGGCAAATGCCTACTGGGACATGCCTGTTTTAGCACCCAAAGAGAAAGGTGCACAGGATCCTGGTGTGCCTCAATTTAATTGCGAGGAGTTCAGACAATCAGAATACATATATTTTACTTACACATATTAATCTTAAAGGCACAGCAACAGGAATAGTCAGTTTTAATTTAAGGGATTAAGAGAAGTTGGAAATAAATACATGACTAACGTAGGACCTACTAATGTAAGCTCTCCGCCAATCAAGTTTGTATTCCCACTGCGAGCCAAGTGTTCCCAGGATCCACCATGACCCTGACCAGGATAAAGCCAGGATCCTGACAAGGATGAATGAATGAATGATGTAAAGCCATGTCCTTGAGCTGCTGAAAGGTCACTTGGCTATATAGGGTCTGAAGCAAGGACTTGTTACTGCCAGTATCCACTGTGGTAGAGAAGGCAGTGATGGGGTGTGATTTTTGCTCTGGTGAAAAATTTATTATAGGTTTCTGTGGGTTCCTAGTGGGTCAGTAATTGTATAGATTTGGGAGTCATCTCTGATGATGGTAATAAGCCATAGTTTATTAGTGATTCAGTGACTGTGAACAACTTCTGTGATGTTTGAATCTGCTCTGATGTTTGAAGATCCTGCTCTGCAAGATGCTGTCTGCAAGAAAACAAGAAAGTACTACTACAGAGTATCCACAGTTATCTAGACAGAACTGCCATTCCATTAAGATTCACCAATTTAGTGGTTTACACATAGAATATATCCTAGGGTCTCTGAAGGACTAGAGGTTCGGCCTCGGCACTCTCACCACCTAGGCCTGGGTGAGATTCCTGGCCAGGGAACCAACCTCAGCCACTTGGAATGCACAAGACAGTGCAATGATCCGCTGTGGCGACCCCTAGCGGGAGCAGCTGAAAGAAGAAGAGCACATAGAATGTATTGTGGATCTGTGACAGAATGAAGAATAGGAAGAAATCCCAATGGGTAAATGTTAATGGTCAGTGCCCATTAGGGTTGAGAGGCAGTGTGACACTCTTGATTTCTCAATGAATACATCCACACATGGCAAGATGTAAGTGTGAAGCTCTCATATAGCGACCGGAAATAGTTTGCTTTGGATACCCTGACAATGAGGCCAAGTTTCTTTACTTAGATGGACTGTAGTCATGCAGCCACACTTAGTGATGTCTTGCTGTGATGCTGAGTTAGGGTAGTCCACCATTTGCAGCAGCTGTAGTCACAGGTGTGCCGAGAGTTTTGGTCTCAGAATCACCAATGCAAGCACTGACGGGTGTAGGGTGTAGGGATGTAGCAGCATAGATAACAGGTACACAACCTATCCTATTTATAAGCAAATTAAAGTGATATATTTTTGACAGTGTTGGCTCAGTATTGGCTCTTTTGATTCTTGGAGGTCGTGAGGTTATATCCTGGTCTGCTAACTTAATATATGAAAATCCTTACCTGATATACCACCAGACTTAGTTTCTCTGCAGTGATGTATGGCTCCTGACAGGATGTAAGGAATTTACAAATAGCATTTGGCAAGAAGACTAGGACCCTAATGTCTGGCTAAAACTCTTAGGTCTGGGCATGAAAGTTGTATCCTCTCTCCTTCACTTGCAGGAATTCTTCACTTGAAGTATTGCATGATCAGCATGACTTTCACTAAGTGCTGTTGCATCTTCTGAAAAATGCTAAATGACTGGGTGGTATGGAGGGGACTGTTGCTCCAAGGCCTCTTTTGCCACATCGAGCAACCTTCCTTCTATAGTCACAGTGGGAAGAAACTCACCCTGGCTTACCTCTGTGCCTTCACAGCCCACATTCATGGCAGTATTCAAAGAAAATAGTGGAATCCACAGTTGGTGGATTGGTCTGGGGGATCAGTACTCCAACAGTATGGTGCCATCCTGATTTTGTCAATAAATGGTTTCCCTGTCCCTCCTGAGCCTGGATGATGCCCAACGTGATATTATCTGAATATTACACAGTGAGGCCATTTTTCCTGCATTTGTACTTCCTACACTGTGGTGATTAACATATTTGTGTATGTGTCTTACAGGCCCTATTCCAATGTTATCAAGAGGCACCCTTGTGGCTGTTCCTCTAGTTGACAAGTTAGAGAACAAGAGCTGGGAGGCCAAGATTATTGAACAGAAAGACACCAGGATAAAACTGTCCATCAAAACCCCGTCAAATGCTCTCATTGGTCGCTATGAGCTCAGTGTGATAACGTGGACCCCAAAAGGAAGCAATACGTATAGTCCCAAGCCTGAAAATGATATCTACCTGCTGTTTAACCCCTGGTGTAAAGGTAACCATGGTTACAAATATGATGGGATCATGACTTCTCTGAATTCCACATTTCCAGTGCAACAGCACTATTTCTCCCTGTCTGTCGCATTCAGATGACTCAGTGTATATGGATAAAGAGGACGAGAGGAACGAGTATGTTCTGAATGATGTGGGAACGCTCTACTATGGAAGCGACAGTCAGATTGGAGACAGGACCTGGATCTTTGGACAGGTATTACCCATTTCCCCTACCCTATCTACCACTTCACCTCATTCTCACCACAAGTTCAGAGTTACTGCTACTACTTACTTGGGTAGTATTTACGGACAGTAAACTTTTGTGATTTTGAGATAAAATGTGTCCTATTCTGTCCAACTGTTAGCATTCCTTACTGTGGACTAGTGTATGTATCCTGTAACGTCATCCCATTATTCAACATTTACGCATGCTTGTGTTGGAATGTAACTGTGTATCATCCCATGTGAAGTTTGCTGATGGGGTTCTCGCAGCATGTCTGTTCATACTGGAGAAGAGTCTAGCACGTGCTTCAGGTTGGGGAGATCCCATTAATATTGTCAGACTTGTGTCAGCTATGGTGAGTGTCTTTTACAGCCAAAAAAAAATGAGGCAATATTAGTGAATGTATAATCATTATTACTGCTACATACTGTATTCTTAAATATTACATACACATTTATATTCACAGGAACATACAAAAAAGAAACTGAGTTTAGAAAAATTTAATTTAGAAAAAACCTATGAATGACCCTCAGTGTCTCTGATTTCTTGGTGCCAGGTCAACTCTCCAGACGATCAAGGTGTGCTGGAAGGGAATTGGTCGAGTAACTATGAGAACGGGACTTCCCCAACGTTGTGGAATGGCAGTGTGGAAATTCTGAGGCAGTACCACAAAAGTGGAGGAAAGCCTGTTAAATATGGCCAGTGCTGGGTCTTTGCAGGGGTCACCAACACAGGTATGAAGTTTTCTTTTTTTTCCACTGAAAGTTGTTTGTACTTTAGGACTTTTTTAAATGACCTCCTCTTTCACTCATTTTACACGTTTTCTCTGCCTTTGTCCCTTCCCCCCTCCCTGCCCCCCCCAATTCCAGTTCTCAGGTGTTTAGGCATTCCTACCCGCTGTATCACAAACTTCAGCTCTGCCCACGACACAGATGTTTCCTTGACGACCGATGTGTATTTTGATGAGAAAATGAAGCCAATTGAGAGGCTCAACAATGACTCAATTTGGTACAAACACACACCATTCTTATTTCCCACATTTCACAGCCATTATGTGCAGTGGTTTAGTCCAATCTGAAAACAAAAAGAAAGATTTCTACTCGAACCCCCAACAGCCCATAAACTGTATGCGGTGGCCAGTGAAAACCCTTCATTTTATGATTTTTAAAATATTTTTTACTAGTTGTAAACACTACATGTTTTCCTGAACTGTACTATATTTGTCTTTTGAATGTATCTCAACCAGAAATATATTTCTTTAACTAACTCTTTCACACTCTCTGCAGGAATTTTCACGTGTGGAATGAATCCTGGATGGCCCGGCCTGATCTACAAGTAGGCATGGGGGGCTGGCAGGTGGTGGATGCTACGCCTCAAGAGACAAGTCAGGGCACATTCTGCTGTGGCCCTACCCCTGTGGCGGCCATCCGTGATGGACTGGTCTACCTCAAATATGATGCCCCCTTTGTCTTCGCTGAGGTAGGGACACTTCCTTGATTATAGTACGAGTAGAGTTGTCAGTACTGCCATTGTCAAGTCCAAGACCAAAATTGACTCAAGAAGGGGGTTGAGGCCAAGTCAAGATCAAGTCCAAATAAAAGCAAGACTGGGTTAAGATCAAGACTGAAAACCATCAAATCCTTTTCAGGCCATGCTTTTACTTCAACTAATCGGCTTCTTTCCTGCATTGCACCAATGATTAGGCCGTCTTCTAGCAGAAGAAGCTCTTGGATGATACCAAGACCGTATTTAGCAATGCCCAAGACTTACACAAGTACAAATGGAAAACATCTTGAAACTGGACTAGAGTCTAAGACCAGACTCAAGAGTGGACTCGTATCCTACAGCCCTACTTAAAAATTTTGAACCCTTAGGGGTATTTTGGTTATCCTTCTGGGGGAACCCCTTTACACAGAACCCTGAAACAAAGTGTTTTTTTTATCATCCGTCTATGTAGAACCCTACGACCATGTATTTTTTTATCAGACAAGATTCCAAGTAGAACACTATTTGGAAGCTAAGATCCCTTAATTACCCAATGAATGCCTAAAGAACCTATGAAGCACTGTTTTACTCTAAGCGTGTATGTATTATTGTGGGTAAGTCTGTGGTACTCCAAACTCTAAATGACTGATTATTATTATTATTATTATTATTATTATTATTATTAATTTATTTATTAAAAAACCCTAATACCTGCCATGCACTTAAAATTTAGGTAAACTGCTAGAAAAAAAGGTTTCCTTACAGTTTCTTTAAGGGCTCATTGGATAGTGGAAGGTCCTTATGTCTAGGGAAGGATCTGTGACCATGGTCACTAAGGTATTTGACCAGTTCATCAGCTAGAAGCCAACATGCTGATTTTGTTGTGGCTGCATGATTTATTTATTTATTTATTTATTTATTTACAATACACAAGAGTAACAAACCTCAACATTTGCTTAGTGGGCCATCGTAGGTACAACGTTACAACAAAGTGTTTACCTATCACTAGGAGGTTTCTCAACGTGTATCAAGTACCAAGACAGTTTAGCTAAAGTCTACATTCTTGGAAGGTTCTAGGTTTTAGAAGTATTATAAATATGGAGTATTTATAATATAAATTTTAAAGGCTATTTGAGGTCCTTTAAGTATTCTTTGGATAATTATGCGTTCTTAGATTCCAAAAAGGGTTCTATTTGGAAACTTTGCTGATAGAAACTTTGCTAACTAAAACGTCTTAACATTTATAACATTTACACACATGCACACACAGACACACACACACACACACACAGCAGTAATAGTTGATTGGATCTGTGTGTTTGTAGGTGAACAGTGACAGGATCTTCTGGCAGAGACAAGCTAACGGCACCTTCACCCAGATCTACAATGAGAAGAACGTGGTGGGCCGCTACGTCAGCACCAAGGCAGTCGGTTCTGACCGCAGAGTGGACATCACACACCTGTACAAACACCCTGAAGGTAAAAAACGTTCATCACACACTTCATCCCGCTCGTTTTCCTTCACAATCTTTTTTCACCTCCTTTGGTTAATATCTTTTTTTGGTCCCACCTTTCTGCTTTTTCATCATTAGGGTCTGAAGCTGAGCGAATCGCCGTGGAAACTGCTTCCCGCTTCGGCTCCAAGCCTAATATCTACCCCCGTGCAGTGGCCAATGATGTCAAATTTCAGGTCTCTGTGGAAGGGGAGGGGCCGTGGATGGGTGAAGATGCTCGGCTGTCCTTCACAGTGAATAATGGCAGCTCTGAGAAACGCAGTACCAAGCTCTACTGCCAGGTGGCGATCATGTTCTATACTGGAGTGCTTAAAGGCACAGTGAAGAAGGATGAAATAGCGGTGAAGCTCAAACCAAGAGAAGGTGGGAGACTATTCAGAGCTTTCTTTGCATTAAGACACACACATACAAATGTGACAGTTCAGCTACTGTGCTAGTCATAGGAAGGTTGTGAGATCAAATCCCAGGATTGGCAATGATCTGTTGTGCTCCTGAACAAGGTCTGTGATCCTGAACTGCATACTATTTGAGCATCTTCAGATTACATGCCTCTCTCTTGATCTTATAGTCCAGACACTAGTGTGGACCGTTCCATATGACATGTATAAGGACCAGCTGGTTGACCAGGCGGCGCTGATGCTCACCGTGCTTGGCCGAGTCAATGAGACCCAGCAGGTTCTGGTGACCCGGTTCAACTTCCGCCTGCGCACGCCTGAAATCATCCTCACCGTAAGTCCTCAAGTGACTCCCATTTTAAGCTTTCTACTTACAGTATTCAGAGTTTAAAGCATGACTTAGCATGATGTGGAACTTTGTAGTCTGTTGTTAGGATTCTCCTGACAGTGTTTATATTACATTGCTTGGGTCAGAAGATCCAAATGCAATTGAAAAAGTTCTTCTGTAAATGAACATGGGGTAGTATGATGAAGCGATGTTACGACCTCAAAGTTTATTATTTTTTCAGTAACAAAACAAGTGTTTTATTCCTCTTACACCACAGTAATTTGTCAACAATTATATTTTTCCAAAACAAGTCAGTTCTTGTTCTCAGTTAAGTTATAGCAGCTATAAACAGTCACCAGCCTCCCTCACCAGCTTCACTTTTTTGGCTCTCTTGGCTTTAATAAGCTGGAAAAAAAAACCCAAAAATGCAGATCTCATGTCACATTATTAAGAAACCACAAAGTGTAAAAGTCCTGAAGACTTTCCTGAGGCAGAAAAGATACTGACTGTTAGAAAGTGCTGACACTGGAGACTCCTTCAACAAACGTTAACTAAACATCTCCATACAGAAAACTTCACCATATCAACAACTGCACTTTTTAGATAAGAACATATTAAAATGAGTACAGTAATATAAACTGAAACTACTGTCTGAACTGGTGTTAAAGCAAATTAATCAACACTTTCTGACCAATCAGATTCCAGAATTCAGCAGAGCTGTGTTATAAGCTGGAAACCACACCTGGATAATCTAATGCAATATTGTTTCTTCACTGAACTCCATTTAGACACTCGTTTTACATACAGGTTTGCAGTTTTATGTTGAACTTGGTGCTTTTGCTTGGTCAAAAGGATGAAGGTTAATGATGGTTTACTTGCAATTCTGCTTTACAGCCTGTAGGAGATGCTGTGGTGGGGAAGGAGATGGCGGCTAATGTCACATTTAAGAATCCACTGACGCGCATCCTGAAGAATGTCACGTTCCGCATCGAGGGCTTGGGCTTGCTGAACGCAAAAGACATCCTCTACGGGTAAACCACATTGACCATTTAACTTAATTTAGAATTTTTTTATCCACTTTATGTCCAATTTCATTGAGTAAGTCAAGTTTTTTTAATTATTATTTTTTGGACCATTTCCTGACCAATAAATATACAAAACAAAAATGTTTGGATCCTTTTGCTGAGTAGTGTGTTCATCTAGCTGGAAATCTGACCCCAATTTTTGGCACCCTTCTTACTATACTGCAGGAGAACTCTTCTAATCATTTCAGTTTTATTTAAAAAAAAAAAATCTTGCACAGATTTGCCTTTGGCATTAACACAATCTTTCCTTCTCACCCAGTGACATTAACAGTCTGGCGACCATCACGCTGACAGTGAAGTTTACACCCACCTTATCTGGTCTGCGGAAGCTTCTCGCCTCTCTGGATTGCCAGCAGCTCACACAGGTTTATGGTGTTACTGACATCCTCGTCAAGCAGAAATGAAAACACACAGGAGAGAATCAACGCACAATGCACTCTGTTATCTGGTGCTATGCCTTAAATATGGGATTGAAATTGTGCTGCTGATTACTTACTAAAGCTCTGAAACAATTTGTCTGACACGCATTTACAATAGTTTATGACCCCACCTTGACCTTGACACATCATCCTGTGCACATCTGAGTGTTTTCTCTGCGCCGCACCAGTAAGATAACCAGCTGATGAGCTGAATCAGGTGTATTAGACAAACTAAATGTGCCCAGAATTGGCTAAAAGACCACTGATTTGATGTTTTGATTTCCATATATGCAAATTATTCACATGCAACCATCACATACATATCATTTACAAGAACTAGCCCTAATTTATATGGCTCCATGCATGTTTTTTTTTTTTTTTAATTTAATCATTGTCAATTTTTTTTTATTCTGATGAAACTTATACAACTCACAGAAATCCAACACTCAAGCAAATCACAACATTAATGCCTAATATTCATGTAATATTCACAGTTTGTTTATTAGAGTATCCTGATTAAAATGTATTATGCTTTTATACAGATTTTCTTCCTCCATCCTTCTATTTGCACTAATTCTGTTGGTTAATAAACCACATAAAGAAAAAGAATGCCTCATGTTTGTCCTGATTATATGGAGATTTCGGGTAAGGACACATTTTGCTGGCAGGGAGTAAAAATATATCGGTGGTATCCATTTGCAAAATCTCTCCGAGAGTCCGATTTGCTGAAGTTATAGTTAATATAAGTTTCATATATAATGAATATAAGGATATAATAAGAAATAGATAAACAGAAACATCTTTAGACAGAAATGTCTGAGACATGTGCTGTACCTATCACTGTCACCATCAGAGGTGATTAAGATTTTTTTTTTTTTTTTCCCTAAAACCAGCCTTAAATTCACAGTGAACTATTATAAGCCTTATAATATTTTTTTCCCCCCCCAAAACGATGTGGAAATTTTCGGAGAAATCTTGACCCGCTCTTCTTTACAGCATTGCTTCAGTTCATTGATGTTTGAGGGCATTCGTTTATGGGCAAAAAAGCTAAATTAATTCATTTCAGATGTTTTTTTTTAACATGAATCAACGTCTTCTGGTCATTTATTTTTACTTACTGTACGTTTATTCATTTTTACACATACACTCACCGGCCACTTTAACAAGAACACCTGCTCACTGATGCAGTTATCCAGCCAGCCAATCGTGTGGCAGAAGAGCAATGAATAAAATCATGCAGGTACAGGTCAAGAGCTTCAGTTAATGTTCATATCAAACATCAGAACTGGGGAAAAATGTGATCGCAGTGTCTTTGACTGTGGCATGGCTGTTGGTGGTTTGAGTATTTCAGAAACTGCTGATCTCCTGGGATTTTTACACACAATGGTCTGTAGAGTTTTTCATACAGTGGCACAAAAAAAACATCCAGTGAGTGACAGTTCTGTGGGCTGATAAGAGAGGTCCGAGGAGAACGGCCAGACTGGTTCGTGCTGGCAAAATGACATATTTATGACATTATTAAGAATACTGGCTGTGTGACAGCAGGTTTTTCCCCATGTGTATGTCTGTGGTCTGACTCTGAGTGTGAGGTTCTGGAGGCTGATGAAACAATATAGAGAATCTGGAACTGGGACTGTACCATCTGCCCAAACTGGAGGAGGTGTCTTTGAAAAACAGTCATATCCTTTTATGAAATCAGCACAGGGATGATCGATCAGGTGACGAGGCTAAATGTAATTCATGTTAACATCACATGGGAAGTGTTTCTGACTCAATGGGGCTATACAACACACTCTCTTGCATAATTTCCGAGGTGTTCACCTACACACAAAGAATGGCAGACAGAACAAAAAAATGCGAGGTGTGCCTGCTTATTAGTGAAGTGGATGACATGATCTGTCATTGCTAAAAGAGTAGTATAAATATTGCTGAAATTTGTTTGGGATGTTCAAATTGCACAAGCAGCTCAAATTCTCTTGATTTTCAGCCTCCAAAGCTACAGCGGAAACAGTCAACCTCATCACCAGAGTTACACTAATCTTTATTTCATCTGTATTGCTTTCTCTAAGCTATAGAGAAAGCAAGACTAGGCAGTTAGCAATGCCAGCTAGGACATTGTTATGGTTATAGTGTGCATTGTGTGAGTGGTTTGCTGTTTTTATTAGCAAAAAAAATAATTGGTGCTCTGGCCAGCACTATTTCTGCAGAAAAAAAGGCAGGTATGGGAAACCGTGACAAACCACTTAGCAAGACGCCTGTCTAGACTGCTCCTAAAACTGAAAGTTTTCTCTAACCGTAACTGTCCTTTAATGGTGCCGCAGTCATGGCGTGAGCTTTGCAAATGTTTGGTGCCAAAACACACCTTGTTTCACAATGCTTAGTCAAAGGAGAGTAATTGAGTCAGGTTGGTTAATTGAGTGTTGGAACAAAAGGATGGTCATGAGTGAGACGGGAGAGTGAGAGTAAGGTATGTGCTGAAATGAAATGAAAAGCCACATTAGCCCATTTTTTTTTCTCACAAAATCAGTCCCTTAAAGTTTTATAAAAATGATAACAAAGTGCCAGGTATCCTGTATGTACCAAACCAGACCTACGCTATTATACCGAGCGACATTTTCTGAGCAACTGATGAAACAACTGAAGCTGAATTATGAAATTCATATTAATGTTAATTATTACTGTTAAATTAACGTTATGAAATAAATATTAATGTTAAATATGCTAACACATAAAAAGTAATTGCTACTGTAATGAATCAGCTTTTGCTGTTTGAAAATTGTCACATGTATCACCTGTGTGTTGATATGTATGCTCCAAATTGCCATCATCTATATTGCCATAATTTCACTCAATTTTTTTTTATCTCTGTTTCCTGTTACTACAGGAACCATCAAGACTAACACACTGAAACTTCTTATACTGCATGCCATAGTTTATCAATATATAATCATTTACATTAAATGTCCTTATATGTCAAATAAAATAAAGGTGCTGCCATGAGGCCAGCTTCAAAGGAATATACAAATAAAAAAAATATATCAGCAAAATGGGGAGAAAATCCCAACAATGCCACAGACAAGGGAGTAGAATTGGCTATGCTGTCTGGGAGGGCAGGATGGCATACTCTCTCATCCTGTCAATCATAGTGAGACTAGCCAATCGTGGGCATCTGTTAGCTCATGTATGTGGAAGAGGGTGGATAGCGCATTTCTCTGAGTGTGTTACGCTGCCCTGTGACACAGCATGAGCAGCAGTTTGAAAGGTGTTAGCCTTTTCCTTCTCCAGCTGGTAACAGCCGATATCATCAACATTATTATTATTATTATTATTATTGTTATTGATTTTTTGGAATGAAGATGTGATTCAACAACAAATCATCGATGGTTAAAATCCTATGCTCACATTTGTCTTATTTAGTCTTAGTCCAGAGTGTGAGTGCACAAACATGTCCATCCATCCATCCATTTTCTGTAAAGGTAAGCATGGGCTTCCTTCTGACCTCCATTTCTCACATGAATTCCACAATTCCAGTGCAACAACATGATTCCTCCCTGTCTGTCGCTTTCAGATGACGCAGTGTATTTGGCTAACGAGGATGAAAGACAGGAGTATGTTCTGAACGACGTGGGGAGGCTCTACTACGGAACCGAGTGTCAGATTGGAGTCCGGACCTGGAACTTCGGACAGGTATTACCCATTTTCACCTACTCCCTGATTCACAGTGTTCATGATTATGAGATAAAGTGGGTTCTATTTGGTATGCATCGTAATGTCCACTGTCAGCAGTCCTTATTGTGGGTTAGCTTAAATGAATAATAAATGTGTCCAATAATGGTAACTGATTCATAAAAATATAATATCATGAGTGTAACTGTGTATCATCCTGTGTGCAGTTTGCTGATGGGGTTCTGGCAGTGTGTCTGTTCAGACTGGAGAAGAGTCGAGCCCCTGTTCAGGCTGGGGAGACCCCATTAATGTTACCAGAGTTGTGTCAGCCATGGTGAGTGCCTTTTTCAGCCACAGAAGAACAAAATTGTGCCACAATTAGTGAATATATAATCTTTAATATCAATTCATAATGATGCATAATCGCAGGGGTCACCAACACATGTAAGCGTTCACCATAGTTTTTTTGAAAGTTGTTTCTCCTCTTTCTCTCATGACACCTTTCTCTCTCTCTCCCTCTCTCTGTCTCTCTCTCTCACACATACACACTTGCAGTTCTCAGGTGTTTGGGCATTCCCACTCGCTGTGTCACGAATGTCAACTCTGCCCACGACACGGACAAATCCTTGACAACTGACCTGTATTTGGATGAGAACCTGGAGCCGATTGTTGAGCTCAACTTTAATTCTCTTTGGTGCAAACACACAACTTTCTGATATGCCACATTTCACCGCCATTATGTGCAGGGGGGTAAGCCAGGCTGAAGTGATAAAAATGTTCAAATATTTGATGGGCAAATCAAAGAAAACATACATGGGATCTAAAATGTCCATATCTGTATCTGTATTTGGACATAAATCAGAAGTAAACAGGCCTAAACAGAAAGGTTTTGTGAAGTCAGTTACTAAGAAGCTACTTTTGGCTCTGACCTCCTCAACCGCCGCTACATCACTCCAGTTCGTCCTTGGTCTCAATTTAAAAATATGCACAGGACTGTTTTTTTTTTTTTTTATCTCGCTCGTAAACTTTCTATTTGGCTCATGTTCAAGTATGGAATTAATCCTGGATGGTCCGGTCTAACCTGCCACTTGGTATGGGGGGTTGGCAGGTGGTGGATGCCATGCCTCAAGAGACGAGTCAGGGCATGTTCCGTTGTGGCCCCACCCCTGTGGCAGCCATCCATGATGGACTGATCTATCTCAAATACAATGCCCCCTTTGTCTTTGCTGAGGTAAGGACATGCCTTTGTACACTCTTAGAAAATTATAATGCTTAAGGTTTCTTTGGTTGTCCCTCTGGTCTTAAAGTCTTAAAGTTTTTTTTTTAATGTAGCATCCTGAAGCAAAATAGTTCCCTATTGCAAGGGTTCAACATTCCAAGCTAAGAACCTTTAATTATACAATGGACCCTTAAAGAACTCTTGAGCACCATTTTTTTGTATGTGTTAACTTGGAAACTACTTTGTATTCAACAAACGCCTTAAAGAACTGTAGAAGAACCCTATTTTTCAGTGTGCAAGACAGTTTAGCTAAATTTTAAGTGCCTGGCACTAGATATTATTTATATTTTTGTTTGGAGGGTGTACCACAGAATTACCTGCTTAATACTCTTAGCAAAGGGGTTCTTCATGGGTTCTTTAAGTGTTCACTGAATAGGAGTTCTTAGCTTCCAAATAAGGCCCAATAAGGTCCAATAATGTGTCTTAACACTTAACGCTCACACACAATCTGTTTGTAATAGAGTGGTATGGGTTGAAAAAGCAGTAACAGTTGACTGCGTTTGTGTTTTTGTAGGTGAACAGTGACAGGATCTTCTGACAGAAGCAACCAAATGGCTGCTTCACTCAGATCTACTGTGAGAAAAACACAGTCGGTCGCTGCATCAGGGAGGACATCACGCACCTCTACAAACACCCAGAAGGTGAAAACACTGAACACACACTTTCTCCCATTGTCATTTTTAGCTACTGTGGTTAATAAACAGTTCTGTGCAAAAGTCTTAGGCACATGCAAAGAAATGCTGTAGAGCAAAGATGCCTTCAAAAATAATGAAATTAAATGTTTCTACATTTAAAAAAAATTTAAAGAGCAGTAAACAGCAAAAATTTAAACAAAATCAATATTTGGTGCGACGACCTTTTGCTTAAACAAAATTAGTCTCAGGTACAATTAGTGTAGTTTTATAAGGAAATGAGCTGTAAGTGTTACTGAGCATCTTAAAACAAAAGGGTGCCTAATACTTTTGCACATTACTGTATATATATATGTATATATATATATATATCTTTTTTGTTCCGTCCTTTCCGCATTTCATCATTAGGGTCTGAAGAGGAGCGACTTGCCGTGGAAACTGCTTCCCGCTATGACTCCAAGCTTTACCTCTACCCCTGTTCTGTGGCCAGTGATGTCACATTTAAGGTTGCTGTGAAAGACAGTGGGCTTTGGATAGGAGAAGACGCTCAGCTGATCATCACAGTGAAGAACTGCAGCTCTGAGAAGCACAGTACTGTCCTTCACTGCCGGGTGGCGGTTGTGTATTACACTGGAGTGCAAAAGCGCATGGTGAAAAAGGAAGATATAACAGTATAACTCAAACCTTGACAAGGTGAGAAACTGCTCAGAGCCTATTTTCCATTAACACACGCACATACAGAAAGGCGACCGATTAAAGGAAAAAACAACCGTAAGTGACTTAGTAAGGTGTAGGGGCACCACCAATTGCCAGAACAGCCCAGAGAGGTGGAGTTCCTCCAACATAGGGGTTTTGAGGATGGTGGAGGAGTGCGGTGTCTGACACATCAAGTCACACACACATACACACACACACGCACACAGGGAAGGGCATTGAAAAGTAAGTATAATAACAGCACAGTAACAAAGTACTATATATGCTACAACATAGTGAGAAAAAAAATACAGCACATATTATTGCAGTAAAGTTGTGTAAATTGGCCAAGTGTAAAGTGTCCAAGTTAAGTGTTAAGAAGAGGGAGCAGGGCAAAAAAACAAGTGAAAAAGTGTCAAGTGACACATCGCTCAGATTTATGTACACTAGCTCAGTATTTACAGTTCCTCAATGTTTTTGGTTTATTTTTTGGCATTTGGTGGTTTTATTATTTTGCATTGTTCAAATCCCAGCGAGCCATCTGTTGTGTTCCTGAGTAAGGCTCATACTATGTACTATGTGAGCATCTTCAGATTTAGTATCTCTCTTGATCCTTTTATAGTCCAGACGCTGGAGTGGACCCTACCGTATGACCTGTATAAGGACCAGCAGGTGGATCATGTGGCACTGTTGTTCACTCTCTCTGGACAAGTCACTGAGACCAAGCAGGTTCTGGCCACCGGTTCAGTTTCCGCCTGTGCACGCCCGACATTGTCATCACTGTCGGTTTTTCAGCAACTCCCAACTGCCTTAGCACAACTGAAAGCTTGACTTAGCACTATGCTGAATTTGTTTAGCATTTTGGGTTCCAGTGCTTTTCCAGGTATTTTTTTTATCCATTTGCTTGGATAAGAAGATTATTAGACATTATACTTACTCTTCATACAGGTTTGCCATTTCATAGATAGATAGACAGATAGATAGATAGATAGAGTACTTTATTGGCCCCTGAAAGAAATCATTTTTCTTTTTGCAGCAGTACAATAAACAACAACAACAAAAAAAATACAAGGACCCAGACAATTTACAGAGAACACAGACTACAGAAACCCATACAACAGTAAACCTAAGTAAATAAAAATAGAAAAATAAAATGAGATAAAGATGAAATGCTAAGAAATAAGTAAAGTGGTTGTAGTGCAGGTGTTCAGGTGATCATAAAGTGGCTGTTAGTAAAATGCGTGATGGTCCATAAGAAAAGAATAAATAAATAATAATAATTAGAGTGTGGAATAATGTGTAAAATGTTGAGTTATTGCAATGTTAATATGGACTGGATGAGTTGGACAATCTGATAGCGGTGGGTACGAAGGACCTTTCATGTCAAACCTGGTGCCCTTGCTTGGTCAGTAGATACTTACAGATGTTTAACATTGATATGTATGCGATTCTGCTTTGCAGCCTGTAGGAGATGCTGTGGGTGGGAAGAGAAATGGCAGTTAAAATCACCTTCAAGAATCCACTGCCGTGCGTCCTGAGGAATGTCAAGTTCCGCATCGAGGGCTTGGGCTTGCTGAATACCAAAGTGATCACTTATGGGTAAGACCCTCACTACACATGTTTACCCTTTAGTCCCTTATTGTCATGGACACCAATACAATAGCATATCTAGAAGAAAAAAATACAAACCAAGACTTTTGGAGATATTCCCGTTTTAAATTTATAGTTCATCACTTCTGGGAAAGCTATAAAGATTTTTTGATTACGCATCTTAAACTAGTTGTGATTGTAAAATTACATGTTCTGGCATGCCTTGCTCTGTAGTAAGCTCATTAGCAGCTAACATGGTTCGTCACTGTGTATTTGGCTGTGCGTCATCCTCTGTTGGAGAAAAATGAGTTTATTCACTTGTAAGAAAGTGGAATTTGTGCGAGTTTTGTACGTTTTTGTGCTATTACACTAGTGCCATTCAGTGTCAGAAGGTCATTGCCTCAGACTGATCGAGAAAGCGATTCCGTCTTTATACACGGTCTCCATCAGTAAGAGTCAGTCATTTATCAGGTAGTGTGATATTTAAAATGAATTAAAAGCCTACCACTCTGATGTGTCAAATGTCTCGGATGATGAACTGTGGCTCTCCGTTACCATCTATTATTATTATTCTTTCTTGAATTACCCCAACTGGGGGATCAATAAAGATACATCTTACCTCTTATCTCTCTTAAACTCCAAAATCTCATCGTCCTGAGAAATCCTCCACAGCTGAAAAAAGGCTCTCATTAAACTCTTCGATGTTCTTATTATTTAGTTAGTTTGCTAAGCTACTATCAAATTTGTTTATATTTGGTAGGGGGTGTAGTGTATCTTGAACGCTACTGGTTGCTGAGAAAAGTCATTCAGTACACTGTCACTCTGACTTCCTGTTTCAAAAGGAAATTCAATAAATAATCAAATGAAATTAGATGACTATTTACTAATTACTGATTATTAATTACTAAGTTCTAATTACTAATTACTGAATATTAATCACTGTGTACTCACTACTATATCATTTATGCATTTTAGGGCAAGGTAATCATAAAATCTGAGAGAAAGACCACGCCTCTACCCACAAGCTCCACCCTCTTCCTAGTGTTCATCCTATACCTTCCTGAAACATTCCATCTGTATCTCATTTTCCACTAGTGACTAAGTTTACTCAGCCAGCACCTCCTCATTTACTCTCTAGTATTTAACAAGAGTCTTTAGCTGGGGTCGTGGCTCTCTATCGCAAAGAAGAATCCACCCAGAACTCCAGCGTTCGCAGAGTTCCCCATCCTTTTACAGTTCCACAATCACACTGCCCTTCCACTAATGTTATTTTTTTATGACAAATTCTGCATTTGCACATTTTAAACACAGAAATGTGAACACAAACACACGCATACACACACACACACATGCATGGCACCCAAAATTTAGCATCAGTTGTAGAGAAAAAAGCACATATTTAACAACCTGAATTCCAAGTTCACTCATTTTATCACATTTGAGTGATATGTATCCCCATGTGGAAAAAAAATGCAAAGGTACTTTTTTCTGGTTCTTTATAAATTCACACTTTGCCGCTGAATGCAGTTCAATATCAGTTTAATCAACAAGTTTCATAATTGACTCTTTGTTTTGAGGATAGTTTTTGTTTTCTTTTTAAAATTACACCACTCTTTATCAGGTTCTTTATCAGTCTGATGGTCATGGATAAAGTAAGAAAAAAAGATGATTGCTGTTAAGGCTGTGATCTTATCTCTTATTGTATTTTTGCATTTGTGTAACAGGTTTAAGATGTAGCGTGCAAACTGAGCAGTTCATATCCAAGCTAAAGTATAAAATCCAAGCTATTTTGATTATTTCATATTTAACAGCCACAGATCACAGAAAAATCTCTCACGAGTTTATGGATTATCTTCTCACATTACATTACATTACATTATATATCATGTTCCTTGCGTGTTTTGGCAACATTTAGCGTGCTTCTCTGCCTTTTACCACTGCTGCTAAAAATAATAATTAATAAAACTAAGCATGAAGACATGACCTAATTTCCCTGAGCTCAGTTTCTGTTACAACCAACTGCTGTGCAATTTGAAGCGAGCATACATAACACATTTCTATACACTGCATAAATCTTTAAAAAGCGATGCTGCAGAATTTAGGAAAGGCTTATGTTAATGCAGTTGAGATGATACTAGAGGTTATAGGCGCATTGATCGGGATTACTACTGTAATTTTATTTTTATTATTTTTAGCATTCTTATATTGCAAGTTATTAGCGTTTTTTTAACAGCTCATTCATGACACTTTGAGTAAGTTCTACAGTGTATACCCAGAGCTTTATAACACTGTCATAAATGTAAATTTGATTACCACTTTAGTTTGAGATTCTGAAGTCATTCATTTGGCTGATATATGGGCTTCATAAACAAGTGAAGTACATGCCATGCTGCTACACGATAGTCTATATAGTAGTACATAGGAGTATACATAGTATACATAGTACTTAGTGATTTATTTATTTTAAAATTATGTTAAAGTTTTTACCGTGTTTAATGATTGAGTTCTTATAGATATATAGACTTAATTTGACTGGTCAGTTGAATTCACCGGGCTTAATCCAAATCTCAATAACTCAAGAAAAAAACAAAAAAACCCAAGAATAATAAGAATACTGTTATCCTTTTATCCTTTAAATGTTTTTTAATTCCTTAGTTTTAGAATAAATAAAGGTTAACAAAAGGTGACAGCAAACAGTATTTTATCACCACTGTCACGCACTGTACAAGCCTTGGAATGATATGAGTGGAATGTGTCAGCAGTTATCTAGAACCCAAACACATTTTACATTTTTCAGTCAAAGCCAAATGAAGATAACTGATGGGGCACCATGATGCTTTTGTTATCACTGGGACATCTGATCAGGTTTAAATCATCTGGCGACACTTGTTACTGGAAAGGCTTGTAAAAGATGTGAGTGGAGTGTGTCACCAATTATTTAGAAATCAAACACATTTCACTGTGATTATTTACAATGAAAGCCAAATTAACATCACTGACGGGGCAACGCAATTCTTTTTGTTGTCACCATGATATGTGCTTGATTTCAGGACATGGACAAGCCTTTGCATGGCATCAGTGTGCCAGGTGTTTTGTTTCCTCATTCTATTAAGGATGTGGTCTAATCTCTTACTGTACTTTTTGCGTTTGCATAACAGGTTTAAGATGTAGCGTGCAAACTGAACAGTTCATATCCAAGCTAAAGTAAGTTTAATGCAATACAGCAGGTGTTGCATTTTGATTATTTCACATTTAACAGCCACAGATCACAGAAAAATCTCTCACTAGTTTATGGATTATCTTCTGTTTTGGCAACATTTAGCGTGCTTCTCTGCCTATTACGCTGCTGCTAAAATAATGATTAATAAAACTAATCATGAAGATATGACCTACTTTCCTTGAGCTCAGTTTCTGTTACAACCAACTGCTGTGCAATATGAAGGGAGCATACATAACACATTTCTATGCATTGCATAAATCTTTTAAAAAGTGATGCTGCAGAATTTAGGAAAGGCTTATGTTAATGGAGGTGAGGTGATATTAGAGGTTATAGGTGATATATTTTTATTAGCTGGCCACGCTCCAAAGGTGCATAGGCACCCTATTGTTATTCTATGTTTTCTTCTTCTTCTTCTTCTTCTTCTTCTTCTTCTTCTGGCTAGGGTGTCTATGGCAGGCCATAGAACCATCTAGTAAAAAGTTGTGAAATTTGGCACACTGATTAGGGAGGCTCTAAGGAACATTCTGACCACATTTGGGCCAAGTGTTGGGTCAAGTGTAAGTTTTTTCGCTACTTCTCCTATAAATTTTGTCCAATCATCACCAAATTTGGCATTCATCAACTCCAGAGTAAGCTTCATGAAAATTATCAAAAGAATTTTGAAAAATCCAAAGGGTTTGCCCATAATGGGCCAACAAATCTGATGGCGAAGCCGCCAAACAGGAAGTGAGGCTGCATCTCAGCAAGGACTTTGCACACTGACACAAAACTTGGTAGGCATCTTCAGGACCAGGACCTTGATCAAAAGTTACAATAACATGCCAAAAATGTTTACATCTAACTGCCATTTTTGCTACTCCTCCTCGAAATTGTGTCCAATCTTCACCACATGTGGCTGACATATGGGCTTTATTAACAAGTGAAATACATGCCATGGTGCTATATAGTATACATGATAGTCTATATAGTAATATATAGGAGTATACATGGTACTTAGTGTTTATTGTAAACACTAAGTACTATGTTTATTTTAGTTTTTTATTTTATTTTAAAGTGTTTATGTTAAAAGTTTATTTATCTTAAATTATGTAAAACTTATTATTATTTTAATGATTGAGTTCTTATAGATATATAGACTTTATTTGACTGGTCAGTTGAATTCACCAGGTTTAATCAAAATCTCAGTAACTCAATAATAATAATAATAATAATAATAATAACAAGGAGAAGAAGAATCCTTTAAATCCTTTTAATGAATTATAGTTAACAAAATGTGACAAAAAGTATTTTATCACCACTGTCACATACTGTACATGAAGAATGCTTGACAAGTATGATATGAGTGGAATGTGTCACCAGTTATCTAGAAATCAAACACTTTTTACATTTTTCAGTCAAAGCCAAATGAACATAACTGATAAGGGTGCCATGAAAAAAAAAAAAAAGAAAAAAAAGAATAATGTTCAAAAAATAAATCAGTAGTGAGAGGGTCTGTGGAAATTATTTTACACTTAAAGGAGGCCTGGTTGTAAAAGGTTTGAGAAGCCCTGCCATAAAGCAAAGCAATATACTTCATCAGAACTTTAATGTCATGTCATGGGTTTTGACAAAAGCCTCACATGAAACATCCAGTATTTCTTTATACTGTATTTATTTCAGGCTTCTACATGTGTTATGGAGACCCTATGTGTGTATCCTTTAAATGTTTTTTTTTTAATTCGTTAGATTTAAAATAAATTAAAGTTAACGAAAAGTGACAACAAACAGTATTGCATCACCACTGCCACATACTGTTATTCATTTGGCTTACGCTGAACTTTCTCACCAGGAAATGTTTTCACTTCATGAAATGTAATAATGGCTAGCACAGAAGAGGTGAAGCATTTAGTTATTAAGTTTGGTTATTAACGTTAGCTGCATTAAATGTGAAAATTCGGAAATATCATATTGAACAGACATTTTAAACTTTAAATCATTAAACAGCAAAACAATCTGGATGGTGTTTTGATCGAGATATTCTCTCACAGCGGTGTGCTTAGAAAATGCAATGTCATATTAATAAATATTAAACATACAGTAGATGAGGGTGAGTCAAATGAAAACCTGAAGTAATGTATTCAATTGAATTAATTTTCATGAAGAATATTTCTTTTATAAAGGTTACTATAAAGGTTACTGAAAGAAAAAGAAATATTAACAACAAGATAATATAGATAATACAGTAATCTGAAGACATTGTTTTGTTCTTTTTCTTTAAAAGAAAAACAAAACACCTCTGTTTGAGACACCTAACTGGATGGGAGCCAATAAGGAGTTAAAGGGTGTGTCTGTACATATGAGTATACGTATATATATATGTATCTTCAGCAGTGAACGTTACCTTCTACTGCTATTTCCTGCAATAAACGAGCTAAAATACAGTCAGACCCAAAGACTACAA